>CATIWR010391109.1:0-68043 GCA_949677035.1 Omphalea diandra
AGGAAAATATAGTCGTTGTCTTTTACCTACTTTCAGAAGTCGCAATCGCGAGTTTTCTTGTATAGGTTGCGACAGATGACGCGAATCTGTCTGTCAAAGTGGTCATCTTTCTTCCTCAGGATTCACGGTCGCTACCAACAAGATGCCTCCGCGAATTTTGACTTCCAACAGTCTTATGGGACACTTGTCAAGCTATGGTTGTAGACTTGCTTCCCTCTTGAGTTACTTTGAAATTCGCGGTCGCGACTAAGGCATGACTTTCACCGAGAATTCGTCAGTCACATTTTGGCTTCTTCTTTTCCATAGGTCGCGGCTGAGTATGGCTCCGCGATTTCGCCTGCTTGAATTTCAGCATGCCTTAACATGAGTCACGGTCGCGAATCCTAGATTGCGGTCGAAATTTACATGTCACTTTGGAGTTTATCAACTCTTTTCATTTCTTCTTGAGAGATTTATTTATTTCTGCAAAATCAACACTTATTTGAAATATTAGTAATGATCAATCTACTTTGTCAAGATCAAAAGAGGTTCTAGACTTAGGATTAACCATCATAGTCCAACAACAAGGAAGCAAAGAAAGATTGCAGTGAAGAAAAGGGTATGAAGGACCATTTTCTCCACAATCAACAAAAGAGTCACCCATTATGTACAAAACAGATACGTGATGCGACCCATTTCCCATTAAAAAATGCTCGTTTTTTATGAAAGACTGCCCATTTGCATGTGTTACACAGGAAATACTCGTTAAGATAGCAAGAAGAAGAAAGAGGAGAAGCATCAGTGCTCTCGCTCTGTGTTTATTGCATGGAATTGTGCACACATATAGTCGCACCAGAACAAGGGGTTGGTACTAGTACTCGTACCACTAGTATCTTTATGTACTATAAGTTGGTCAAAATTGGTTCCTAAACGGTCTGCATTGGCTTAGAAATAGTTTACTCCTGTGAGTCTATAAGAGTCGAAGGAAAACGATGATTGTTTGACGTAACGAACGAATTCATAATAAATTCCTTTGAATACATTTAACTTGATGATGAAGGTGAATTACTCAATATAACTTTTTTTTTTTTTTTTTGTGTGTAGGTTATCGTAGTTGGGAATTTTCATATATATATATATATATATATAATGTGGTCAAATAATATTATCTAATTTAATGATATTTTATCTTATATAATCCTATAGTGAATAATAACTTTTATATAATCTAATAGTGAATTATTAATTATAACATTATAATATAATAACATAAATAATACTAAAGTAACGTGTGTGTATATATATTAAAATTTTATAAATTTAATTAATTAAATTTAATCTTAAAATTTTTGTTTTGGTGTTTGTTAGTAAGTGAAAGGAATGGATGGCAAAGGTCCAAGGTATTATCGTCTATGTTTTTCCTTGCCTTTTGTCCATTTCTTTGGCATTTGCTTTGTCCATTTCTTTGGTATTTATAAAATTAGACATTGTGAAATGAAACTAAAAATCAGATCGAATCAATACACTAAAATCAAAAATTAAACTAGTGATCAATTTAATTTTTATTTTTAATTATTATAAATATATTTTTAATATTTGTTCTAATTTTTAAAAATATTTTAATAATATGTTTTAAATTTTATTTATGATTGAATCAATTAAATCAAATCAGTCATCAGATCAACTAAATTAAAAATTAAATTAAATTGAACAATTGACTAAATTAAAAATTGATATGACTAGTTCTCATGAACTCTTAACATATATAAATTCCAATAACTATTTTTGAAGAAAAATCTTCCAAAGAAAATCTGCTTCTACAAATTCCTTTATCAATTCTATGTCATAACCAACTTTGCATCAATTAATCGGGTTAAAAATAAAAATAATAATAACAATAAACATAATACCTGTAATTGTCTCTCTTCTCATAGTCATGGATACTAAAGCTTGCTGAATTCAAGTATCAATTGTTTAACAACATCAACTATTCAACATCATCCAGTATACAATCTACTATACTTTACCAGCCAAATGCCAAGCATATGACCACTGGTGTTGATTAGCATAGCAATGCATTGCAATGATGTGACAAAACATTCTCTGTATGCAATCAAATCCAGCTAAAACTAAAATGAATCTTCAATCTTTAGAGATCATGCTTAAGCATAACATCTCCAGGGAGGATTCTATGCTAGAAATAAACAAAAAATTGAAAGATGCAACAGAGAATAAAAAAAAATTGACAATTACAACAAGAATTCATCATCAACTGAAACTTAGCTTTAAAAACCAAAAGATATTGGAAAACAGAAGAGTACTAACTGTATCAGTAATCTGGCATGCTTAAACCATGGTTGTGTGATTCAGTTTGATAACTGCCCAAACAGAAATAAGAGACAAATTTGCATTTTGAAGAAGAAAGTAATTGTTATCTATTGCTATGCCTTCAGCTTGCTACTCACACCACGCCTACTGTGCCAGACATTACTCCCATCACCATGCATGGAGTTCTTGGCTGCCACAGAACATTGATCAGCTCGCCCACCCTTGCTCATCTCTATTTGGAGCTTCCGCCTCCTCATCCGATTCTCCAGTCGTATCCCTCTTAGGGAACAGACCCTGTGCTCAATTTCTAAAGCTTGTGAAAAGTTCCACATCCTAACAACACCTTCCTCTCCTCCACATACAATACGATCAGCACCAATGTCCACTGAAAATAAATTGGGCCCAAATCCATGTAGCATTCTTTGGGGTGGCTCCACACTGTTACAATTCACATTTTTAACCCTTAAAACACTCTTTCCTAAAGAGCGTCTGCTTGTCCTCAGTAATTTTCTAACATCTATCAGTGACAGCTTCCCATCACTAGAAGCTGAAACAAGCCAAGGAAACTCAAATGCAAGCGAATGCACGGGACCAGAGTGAGGAATCCAAGTTGCAACCTTAATAGCATTAGCCACACGGCTGTGACATATAATCTCAAACATATGAATTGCACCATCCTCTCCTCCAGTAAAGAGAAAGTCCCCTGTATGGCTTCTTGCCAAAGAATAAGTGTAACCGACATGAGCGCCATTAATGACAGTCAACAGATTCCCACTATAAGTGTCCCAAACATACACATCTGAACCTGATGTGCTAGCAACCGTAGTATCATTTGGCGCAAGGCTCCATATCCAGTCATTATGCCTCAAGACCTTTAAGCACTTCAGTGAAGAGCGATCCCATACACGAACAGTCATGTCCCACGATCCGCTGTATATCCTCATGAGGTCCAAAGCAAGAGAAGTTATAGGCCCCTCATGCTCCCAAAGTCTAAATTCAATATTTGGCACATCTGAACCTTTAAGGTTGAACAAGTATGGGAGACCCTCGACCACCCTCCAAATTTGGATGAAACCATCAGTACCACCAGCAACCAACAACTTTGTATCTGCCGCAACTGCTCGAATAGTGCATCCAAGGGGCCTTGACGAAGCAATTGATAATCCATCTTCCATGTTCCACATCCGCACAACCGAATCATACCCAGAGGTAAAAATGAGCCTGGCAGAAGCTAAAAGGAAAACTGCTCGAACTGCTTCAGTGTGGCCATACAAAACATCAACACTATAACGACCCAAGAAAGTCCTACTCCTAAACTCTCTCTCCACAAACAATTCTTTCCATGATTTATGATCTGAAAGCCCCACACTCTTTGGTGCAGGCACCAAAGGGAACCCCCATCTCTCACAGTAGACTTCCTTCCAAACCGAGTTCTCAGATGCAAGCCTATTAAGAACTGTCGATACACATGAAACTATACCGAGCTCCTTAGGGTCAAGGCAATTAAGGATTTCAGAAATCAAAGCCGGAGGAAGGTCAGTGATCGACTGGCAACGATTAGGAAAAACCTCATTACAGAGCAAATGTTTTGAACTGTCAATGACTGAAATTCTCTCCTTAGACGTACAATTAAATGTGGGATTAGAAATCTCAAAATTTTTAGCTTTTGTATTGGAATTCTTCCCAGAAAAATTAATCTTAGACACGTCAGTGCTTCCTTGGCATTCAAATGCCATAAAAAAGAATGATTAACCTTAGCAAAGAATTGAATGATCCTGATGCAAAAACTTAAACTAGGTAAAACCCAGAAACAATTTGATCCCAAAATTCAAAAATCTGAAGAGAATTGAAGGACAACCGAATAGAAACTGGCAAAACAAACCCTACAATTCAAAACCTAAAAAATCTTAATAATTGGAAACCAAAGTAAATAAATAGACAGAATATCAAAGCAAATATGCGAAAAATGGAGTCCAATGAATGAAAAATTAAAGGGAATTCTGAAAGAGAAAACCAAACAATTGTTTTTTTGAGAAAAATATCTAAATAAATAAAAAACCAGCCGCTAACAAAAAGCAATTGGGTTTCTTTTACTTACCTTTTATAGAGAATAAAACACGATCTTGGAACATTGAAGCAGAGAGGTAACGAAAGCAATATTGTTTAGCCTAAGGGAACGAGGAGAGGAGACAGTGAGAGATCATGAACAAGCGGAGAGTTTTTTCATTCAGGATGGACATTGAAACCTCACGCGTCTAGGGTCAGACAATCTGACAGCCAGGATGAAAGCAATAAGTACTTTTTTTTTTTTTTGGTCCAAAAGAAGAATAAGGATTCATTGTGGCGTGGAATCAGAACGCTTGAATAATGAGTTTTTGGAGTTCTTTTTTTTTTTTTTTTAAAGAGAATTTTTTATACAATTTCTTTTCATAAATTATTTTAACATTTCACTTATTGTCAATTTTTTAAAGAAATTACATTATCACTCATTAACTTATTATTTAATTCACAAGTTTCTCAATTCTTGAATTTTTTTTATGAACTTTTGAGTAGTAAATTTAAAGGGTAAAATTCAATAACACTCTTGAATTTTACCAAAATACAGTACAACTCGTTTTATAAAAATAAAATTTAATATTCTTATACTTTTTACATTGTTATTTTATATAGTTTTTTTTAACAAGTATTAGTCAATTTTCTGTGACACAAAGGTAAAAAGTTAACACAGTTTTTTTAATATCCAAAATATGTTTAATTAAATAAAGAAAAAACTCATTTTCTCTCCACTTTAACTCATCATATGAAAAAAAAAATTAACAAGATTTATTAATTTTATTAATTAATATAATCTTCAATTTCTGTTGAAGTTGGATTTTTGGATCCATCACTAACAATTTGATTTTTTAAAAGTGAAATTTGTAAAACAAATCCTCTTTAAAAACTTTAAGAGTTAAAAGTGTATCGAAATGGATTTCATATATATGAATAATATTTGAGTAATGCTATGCTTGATTCATGTGTTTATGATATGATTGATGTGTTTCCGAAATGTTATGTATGAATAATATTAATTTATACGTTTATGAAACGAGTAATACCATGCTTGATGTTTATGATATATTTGATCATTTTAATCTGAATTTAGATAAGGAATATGATTATTTGAATATTGAATATTATGATTTAATCCACTTCTAAAATGGACTTTTAATGATCTTTTATAAAAAGGATTTATTTGAAAGGTTTGAGAAATTTTAAGCATTTTAAGGAATTTTTCTTTAGCTTCCATAAATTATTTATATGAGTAAATAATTTAACTTATATGATTTTAGTGTATTTCCATGCTTATTATTATTTATTTTAATCAATTATGCTTAGAAAAAATTATTGAAATTGATTTGGATGCTTAAATGATTTATTCTAAGCACTTAAGCATTTTATTCATGAGGGAAGAATTTTTGTAATTTAATTTTTGAAAAAAATAATTTTGTAAATAATTTTTATTCACGTTGGAGACCTAAGAAAGTATTTAAAGTTAGTTTTGCACGAAGAGAATTAAAAACATGCTTGAGATGACCTTGTTAAGTGAAGAAAGGGGTGAGGGCTAGCCAAGCTAGGGTCCGAACTAGGCCTAGCCTGGCTGCTTGGCTGAGCTAGGCGAGGCCAGCAGTCATTCCTTCCCCCTTAGGCCTCTTTTGTTTATTTCATTACGTTAGAAATCCTAGAATCCCTTAGACCCTTCAAATATTTGTTTCATTCATCAAAATTCTTCCTTTCTCCCAAAAATACAGATCCCTAATGGAGAAAAATTATACAAATCAAATTTCTATCATATAAAAATTAATCCTCTTTAATTTTCACTATTTCTTACCTGAAAAAAATCATTCCCATATGAAGAAATTCATTCAATTAAATTAATTACAATAATAAATAAATTAATCATACTTATTGCAGCGCAATGAAAACTAAATCAAAACTTGTATTACTAATCGTGGGAAAGATCACAAATGAAAATTCCTTTGATTTGACAGCCTAAATTCAATCATAATTGCAAAGAGATTTTCTTTTTCTTCTATTGCATGGTGTGCGTGTTTTTTTTTTCTTGTAGCGAAAATTATACGTGATCTTCCGTTCATGTGTTGAATAATAACTACCTTTGGTAGTTTATTATTCAGATGGGTTGGGCTCCCAATATGGGTGGAGCCAAATCCAGAACCCAACATCTTTTACTCACACATAGTGGGATGCACAATCAACTCGAGAAAACACATTCTCTAGACTCTACAATAATTCATACTTAGAAATTAGGTCGTGTGACTAACATATTTCGAGAGCTCAAAACTACATATCCATAAGGACTATATTGCTTTTTGACTAAATGGTTTTTAGAGTATATTATAATACGTCGTACCCTAGACCATTTTATCACATCTATCAAATTTCATGATTTCATTTATGATTATATTTTATATTCACAATTATATTTCATCATAAAGACAAATTATAATTGGTCAATTAGTGAATATAAATTGATGTGATACTCAAATAATCCTCCTCTTCTCGCGATTCTCTTAACTTTAACTTAACTCGCTTTTCTATGAGTGTTCCGCTAGATCTTATCATCCATGATCCTTTAGCAATACCTTAAGATAGCAAATATTAAATTAAGTTTTAAATAACTTATAGGAGTTGTAAGGGTATAATATAGGGATCCTTCTTTCCTCAGGGTCTCACATAATAATAAGCAGAGATCTTTTACTTTTATTACCCTCAATAGTCATATTTATTGCATATGTGGTATGAATCATATACTACAATACTTTTCTCCTTTTTCATGGAGTGTATGTCTTTCTCAAAATAAATGTTGTATAAATGATAGTTTAGACACACTCAACGTCTAACTTGAGTTCACCAATCTACTCATTAATACTCGCTAGAACTGGCATATAGCAATAAAGGCAAATATAGTGAAAATATAAATTCACTTAAATTGTTGTACTGATCTTTTGTCATTATTAACACTACATTCTAAATTTTAAGCTCGAGTTCTATTATTATTAGATAATAATCTTAAAATTTATCTCATCTTTAAACATTACCAATAACGATAAAGGTGATTACTCATGTGAGAAGGTCAATCTCTTATCTACCTGACATACTTTTCATAAAATAATCAAGAATGTACTTAAGAATATTCATATGTATGTATGCATACTAATAATCTTCATTGTCATTTATACATACACATGACTATTTCTTACTATTTCAGTATGTGGCACTATTGTGGAGTAAGAAAATGAAACCAAAGGTGGACTTTCTCTCATTCAAGTCTCCTATTCAGTCGGTATTGGTATAAACTCTCAAATGCATATAACAACCTTGATAACATAGTGAGTCAGTAGAAGTTCCCTTTAGATACCTTAGAATCCTCTATAACTTTCCAATATGCTAGGCCTGGTTTGGATTGATATCTGCTTACCATGTCTATAACATAAAATATGTTTGGTCTTGTACACATCATGACATACACTAGACTACCAACCACATTAACATAAGAAACTTTACTCATTTATTCCTTTTCCTCTTAGGTCGTAGGATACAATCTTTAGCTTAAACCTTCACTTTTAGCTATAGGAGTATCAATCGGCTTATAGTCTTGCATTTTGAATCATTCAAGGACTTTTTTAATATATGTCTCTTGTGAAAGAGATAATATTTTCTTTGAACGACTTGTTGAAATCTTAACTCCAAGAATATACACAGTTTCACCCATATCCTTAATTTCAAAGTTATATGACAACCAAGCTTTAATGTCATTTAGATACTGTGAGTGCCCAAAGTATGGATTGAGGTTGTGCTCGAACAAGTGAAATCTTGCTTATGACTCTATCCTTTTATCGATCAATGAAGGATTAAAAGGACAAAGGTCACACATTAGTATTAACTCCAAATCATGGCTCGTACTTGGATCAACAAGCAATCCTTTAGGCCTCATGCAAATTTGAAGTCCTTTTTTCCAATTTTAGTGGTCAATAAAAGACCAAGGGAGGGGAAATACATGGGTATCATCCCTAAAAGAATATGGAGTTGCCACCCGACTTTGGTTGAGACAAAAATTAAGGCAAAGATGAAATCTAAACCTATCTAAGTCATTTAGAAGGTCTATTTCATCTTCACTTCATCAGAGATCAAGTTTGAAAATTAGGTACAGCTTGGAGAAGAGTTTAAATGGCCCCAAACTGCCTAAATTTAAGGATTCGACCTTTAAGCATCTTTGGTTTACTTTTTACCATTTTATCTTTATTATTAATTAGTATGGTTAATGCCTCCAAACATGTTTCTAGTGCATCCAATTAAACACATCTCATCAAGGCATAATATGCACATTAAAGGGGAATGGGACATGCAATATCAAATGGGAAGATTATGCATATCAATCAATAATAATCATGCATAATGGGACTTATCATATTCCTTCCACCACTAATAAAAAGTAGACATATGTTAGTTGCCATTAAAGAGGCAAAATAATGAAACCAATAAAGTGAAATAGAGTTTAAGTAAAGGATCTCACAAAATCTCCAAGTCAAGGGAACCTAAGCAAAATCTAAGTTCAAAGTTAACACCTTTCCAACATTACATGAATCACATAATAGCAATAATAAATAAAATACAAACACATGAATAATGAAGTATGAAATATCATGAGAATGAAATGTAAGTGCACTTTGGAGGATATTAATGGCCTAAGGTAAAATTTTAACAAGTGACATCTTAAGGTTATTGGACCCTCCTTCATATTGCTCCTAAAAAGCTAAGCATCCATAAACACTACTAACAACTATTGTAACACCCATTTTCATTTATTAAGCATGGCATTCATGTCCAAATATTCATATATATAAAGGTTAACATATCATTCACACACAACCAGAAGGGCATGTCAATTTCCTTATTCAATGTATATGTTAAGTATAATCCATTTAATGTTGATAATCGCAAACTGATATAGATATATGTACATGACATAAAAAGAGAGAGAGAGTTAGAATTCAGTCGATGACTTGTGTTCCATGTGTCTATATACAAAACTTTATGCTCCAAATAGCCTACACTTATACTTTACTGTATGGAAAAAGTAATTGCGATTTGATGAATTGTGACTTGGTGAATAAAAACAATAGTAATATACTAATGGCATAATCAATGATCAACTATCATTAGGATACATCACAAGCACAAACGTTAACTTATGCAAGTGCAAATATAATAGTTTGATTGATTTTGTCATGACGTTGCAAGACAAACACTGCTCCTGAGAATTCATGTGATTCAAGTGATATTTGATTTTGCTGGATAACATATAATAAGTGAATCATTTGATCAATAACATGTGCCAAAATAAGACATATTGGTCCTTTTTTCCAAGTGATTCACTTTCATAAGCTATTCACAGCGTCTTTTTACTTCCAATGTAGTGTTCATTCATAATGGTATAACACGTAATCATTAAGATCATATGATTCTTACTTAACTTGCATTCATATGTAAAATTTCATAATTTATTCACATATACATATAATAGAACTCCACATAATAGAACTCAATTATATCTTAAAATCACACATATACATATTAGAATCCAATTATGCCTTTTACTCACCTTTGATACAACCAACTTTTATGGTAGGTTTGAACCTCTCTCTCTTAAGCTTTCTCAATGTGTTGAGATCTTAAAAATTGATACATATATCCTGATACAATGTCAAAATGAGTTTGCTTACTTGATATGCAACTATGGTCATGTTCCATGCAAGTGGGTTAAATACTTAAGCTTATTTTTCTTATTTGGCAGCATGACCTTGCTACACTTTAACAATAATAAGTCTTACTATATTTATCCAAATGACTTTATTATTTTTTTTAACATAAACTAGACACATAATGATATAACATAGTCAAAATTTAGGTCAATATAAAGCCTATAGAAAATATGGTGAATTTTTGAATTCTACCATATTTTAATGTTATCACAATTAGATCAGGTCTTACATTCTTAGCCATATCTCAAATTGTACAAAGCCAATTGCAAAACCAACTTACTAAAAGTAAAAAAGAACATAAAGGAAAATTTTTAATGTTTTAGACTTTGTCTAATTCAATCTATGAAGTCCTATAAATAAATGATCAATCTCAGGGTGTGTAGGTTTCAAAATGTTAAGAATCAATCATGATGAAAGAGCAATATTTCCTTACCCATAATATATTTGGCAAAATTGTTAGGAATTTATATGATACATAAATCTACAACTTTCATGGTTTGCACATCACCTAATTTCCCATTCTATGGCCATCAAATTTTGGGTAAATATAATCAATAGGTTGAGTAGGTTTAATCAGGTTCATTGCCAATCATAATCAAAGACCAATATCTCTTCCCACACAACAATTGAACAAAATTGTTTTATGGGAATTTAGATGGGATATAAATATACAAGTTTCATGTTTTTCACTTTGTCTAAATCAACATATAAGATCAAAATATGTGAACAAAGCAAGACTAAAGAGGTTTTGGCAGGTCATGAACTAGTCCTAATGAAAAAGCCATAGCTCTTCACACACACCATATTAAGCAAAAATGTTTTACAAGCACTTAGATGAGGTATAAATCTACAACTTTCATATGGTGCAATAATCTGCTCTAATGATAAAATCAACATAATCAACTCTTATTTCCCATGTTTCTAATAACTTTCCCATAGGAACTCTACCTATAATTACTCCATAATTCTTACTATTTATGCATGTTTAACATGTTATATGGAGGAATTTCATATGGGAAGAAGATAAAATCACTTACCTCTTTTGCCAAAACTAGAAAAGCTTAAGGTTTTTTTCCTAGTTAGCTCACTTTTCTTCTTCTTCTTATTCTTCTCCTTTCTTTCTTTTTTCCTTAGCTCTTTTTCGTTTGTTATACCCCTTCACATTTTTCCCTTTCTAATATGCTCTTAAAGGAAGAGAAATTTAGTTTGTATACCTATTCTAATAGGACAATCATGATGGCTTACTACCATTGGTTGGAAGTTTAATTTTCCTCTTTTAGTCTTTCTTCTTCAATCCTTCATCAGCTCCATCCATCTACTAATCTTCATATGCTCCTTATACTTTTAAATAAGCTCTAAAACACCATTATTTATGATGTTATAACATGCATATGACATAAGATAATTTGCCATATAATTATACAAACATCACATCTATGTTCAAATGGCCCAAATGTAATAGTGTAAGTGTCATCGTCATGCTTATCAAATTTGCATATCTAAATGATCATTTATCCAATACATATGTTCATATGATATTGCAAATCATTTATGTAGTGAATATGTCAATGTGAGAATTGTAATGAATGAGGATAGGGTTGTAACAACAATAAAGGTTAGGATGCTAGTCAAAAGGAAACTATTATAAGGCAAAAAACATAACACAATAAGGGTCATTAACTGTTGATCTTTTTCCCTTATTCTAATCATGTGATCACTCAAAATAAGAAGAAAGGAGTATACAAGTCAAAGAGCTTAAAACCCATCCTTTTGGTGAGAATAAATGAAAACTTTGAACCATAAAGGAATAACAAGCTCATGACATCATGGGGAGTTGAAATACCTCTCTTAATCATAGCCCAAGCTCACAAAATAGAGTACTCAAAGTAAGATAAAAGAGTAGTGTATAAAAAATCCAAACCAAAAGTATTAAACTAAAGGAATAAGATCAAAATCTTGATCCTAGCTCAACATTTGAGAGAATGTGGGTTATAGACCATGAAGTCTACCTAATATTTTGTCGTTTAAACTCCTAAGATACCCAAGAAACCATAAAAAAGAAGAAAACTCAGGTAGTGAAGAAGGTTTTCACTAGCTTTCCTTAGTAAAAAAAGGCTGCACAGACTATAGTCTTCTAGATGGTTTATACAAACTATAAAAAGGTTGTATACCCCTTGATTGGGTTTTTCAAAAAAAAATAAAGAAAAGAAGAAAATGGAAAAAAGAAAGGAAGAGAGGAGGCATTATGATGCTTCTTGATGTTACTTTTGCCCTCAAAGGCACTATGATGTGATTAATCCTCCGAAGTATAAGGGCTTGTTTGCAAACAAGAGACATGAAACTTAGAGAACCGCCTAAGTCTTAAGTTAAATGTGTTAGGATTTTAATTTTTATGTTTAAGAGTGTTTGAGTGGAGATTTTGGTAGAATAACTTTAGGGTTTTTCAAGCCTCCCCTTCCTCTTCAAATAATAGGGTATTTATATCAAGAGAGGGGTACACTAAAGTTGGGATAGCTTTGGTTGCACTTCATTCACAACCACAATAGACAAAAGCCATGAAACTTTTGAAATTAAGATTTCATAATGGTCTGTATAGCCAAAAGATTAGTTATATAACCTACTATGTTAGCTGTAAGCCTAAGGTTTTATAAAAGATAAGGTTTTAAAAGGTTTGCTGGATAGGGTTTGTTTTTTGATAGTACAACCTTTTAAATAATGGCCAATATAATTGATTTTTAGGCCTTGGTGGGCTTGGGCTTAGTTTTGGGCTTGATCCAAGGCTTCTTAAGGCCTTTATTCTTCTTTCTTTATAACTTCTCATTACATTATGGGGAATAATTCCAATAGTTTTCATCATTGTTCTTGCATCCTAGGGCCTAAAAATCTGAAGCTTACAATTTACCCCTTACTTTGTAAGACTTGGCAAAATGACATTTGAGAAATAGCAGTTTGAATAAGGCTTAACAAAGTAATGTAGAAATATAAACATTAGGAAAAGGATACAGTTCCTTATTAACTCCTCGAGTAGGTACTAAAGTGTATTCTAGCACTAGCAGGTAATAGTGTGTGATGTATGTTTCTAATAGCTTTTTAGTAGATACTAGTTGTTCCAGTAACTTTTTAATAGGTGCAAGAGGTCCTAGCATCTTTCTAGCAGGTACTAAGGGTCCTAGTAGCTTTCTAGCAAGCACTAGATGTCCTAACAGCTTTCTAATTGGTACTAGACGTCTTAACATATTTCCAGTGGTTACTAAGTTCATCTTAGCAACTATTTTAGTAGGAACTAAGGTTGGTTACACATTTACATTAGCCTTTTTATAACTACTAATGTTCTAGAATTTGTTTAAAATGTCTCAATCATTTTGGTGGAGAAGTATAGTTCAAGAATCCTTCCTTAGGATGATTCTATATCACAATTGCCCTTCAAGCATTCTAAGGATGAATTCATGTCATTACAACCTTTCTAGATGTCTTAGAGGTGTTCTGGCCCTTCTAGCAGATGAACTTGGCTTAGGGATTCTTCCTGGGAACAATTTCGTGTCATATTCGCCCTTCTAGAGTATTAAGGTATTGTTTTGTGTCATAGTAGCCCTGCTGGTTGTCTTAGAGGTGCACTTTATTTAAATAGTTATTCAAAGTTTGAAATTATTGAGTGTATATCTTCAACTAGAGTGGGTTTTGAAATGTGGGTTTTATATTTGGAATCCCTTCTGGGATCCCTAGGAGAGCTAATTTTGGCAATTTGGGGGTAAATTTGTAATTTCATAGGCAAACTAGGGTTTAAAGTTGCTCCTATTGGCTTTAGTCGTATCGAGGGGTAGCTTAATCATTTATACCTTGGATTTTCTTGCCCTTTTTTTTTTTTTCTCCTGTCAGCTTTTATTGGTTTGTATAGATATGTGACATGTCTATATAGATAACAGAGTTCGCACGTAAAAGTGGAGCGGCCGCTAATTTGCCCTATGTAGAGAGGCATTAGTTATTTGTACATATAACCTTCCCCATATCAGAGGGCCTATTTGTGCTTTTCCTTTGCTTCCCTCTTCATTCTCACTAAAACTCTCTTTGGTCATAGATTTTTCTAAGGTTTCTTTGCTCTCGAATTTTTGTAATGGCCAACTTTGACGCTCCTATGTTTGATGTTGTTGCTAACTTTTTCGAGGGCAATGCAACCATCTATGACATGTTAAGGTAAATAAAAGCTACCTAGGGCTTACCTAGAGTTTTTCTCATGATACGAGTAACACCAAAGATCATGCTGAAGTGTTTCAAGGCATGCCATGAGGCTCCAATGGTTTATGACTTGCATTATCACTTAGCGTGCACGACCTCTGGTGTGGTAGGTTTCCCATCTTGGAATTTTATTTATTTTCCTCACATTTAGCACTTTAAATTTTGGCACTATCCCTGAATTGTCTACTACATTAGTTTAAAAGAACATTTATAAGCAGTCATAGGACACTTACCTTTAAATTTTAGAATTTTCATTTTGCTATCTGCCAATTGATTTTTTGCCTCGATTTATATGCTTGTGTTGATTTCTGAAAACCTATGCCTTCAAATAATAATTTTATCTTATTATTTTGCAAACTGTTTTTTTTTTTGGGTTTGAACTATATTTTGTTGAATTTGTAAGCTTTATATGCATTTTTACTAAATCAAGTTTGGAATTCTTATGAAATTTCTTAGGGAGAATTAATTTTATAATTTTTCACAAAATTTCACAAAATGCTTTTTGTTATGGTTGGGGTTGGTTATCCTCTACTTTTTTGTATGATTCCTTGTATTATGTGAGTGCCTGCACGTAAAGAGATGTAAAGTATTATTTTTTTTATTGCCCATAAAATTACACATTTTGCATACCTAAGATTATCAACTTGATTTTTAGTTATGTATTAGCTAGCTCAAACAATTATTATTCCTTGATTTACATGTTTGTTGGTGGCTTTTCTTATTGCTTTGATTCCTCTTTTCCTCATTGTGTTTGTTTTTTTATGTAAGAATATGAGATTTCACCTCTTATTACTTATAGGGTGACGTCTCCTTCAATAAAGGAGGCATAACTATTTTCTTAGTCGGGGTTTGATTCAAGCAGTTGCATCCCGTATTAGCACTCGTCTGAAGGAGATCGACCTTTTGTCATTCCTTAATATGCTACTAGCTAGGGCCTCGTGGGGCGACTCGACCATGATGCAATGTTGGCTGATAGGTGGATGGGCACTACTCACACCTTCACTTATTGTAGATAAGGGAGGTGATGTTTACACTTAGGCACTTCACCTATTTGATCAAGATTCGTTTCTTTGGGATCCTCTTCCCTATTGATGTTAGTGTGTTCGACGTTGTAGCAGGACTACATGTGCCACCTCTTTAGTTGTGTTCATTGGACTAAGGGAAGTCTCATTTTTTAGTGATTGAACTTGAAGATGGCCACTTTAGTTGGTACTGATGATAGCCCACCTGAGGTGGTTGATCATGTAGCCCATTGCTTCCTACTTTAAAATTTATAGAGAATGGCATTCGCACACCCCTCAAACATGATAAAGATCTTCCTGTTGCCAGTGATCAAAGACTTGGGACTCATTCGTAACTTCGATTGGGGGTCTATGGCGTTGGCGTATCTATACCAATTCCTTGACTGGTACAATAAATGATTATCATATATGGGCAATGCCTGGCATGTGCTTATTATAAGTGACTTTTTGAATCTTTTTAGTTTGCTTATTTATTCATCTTTCTAGTCATTTTAGACTGATGTTGCACTTTTTTGATAGGCTTAGGCCATGGAGCTAGGGTTGCTGGTAGGTGGTAACCCTTTGCAAGATATGGATGGTTGCTACCCGCAGTTTTTGAGGTAGGGCTTTGTTGGCCATTCAGAGTCATTGATTAAGGTCAAGTGTAACCATTTGAACTCTATTACCTTGGACCAAGAATTTTTATCCTACAAAAAGAATTAATAATTAGTTCCTTATATTACTCATTAACCTTGGTTTTATACTTATAATAATAACTTATGGTCTTATGTTCTTTTTGCAGTTATGCATGGACTGGAAGGGGCCTGTCTATATATGGCAGCCTAAGGTAGTCAAGGCAAAGGGCCACTCTTATGGGCGACATTTGCTAATGGGGCTTTCATTACGAGAGTGGTACCTCGAGGATCGAGTCCCTTTCGGTGCGATGGGCTAGATGCTTGGCTCTTGCCTTAGCATCCATCTTCTAACATATTTTGGTCGATAAACTAAAAAGGAGAGGAGTTCTAGTACACCTTAACATTCATACCCATGTGATCAGCTAGTAACATACGACATTACTATAGGGTTTGGATGGCTGGGGTGCTTTTTAGATGATCTATGTGGCTAAAGTGATGATCCATATGTTTCCATGACATGAGGCCAATGAGGAGACGATTTTATAATGAGGAGCCTAAGGGACGATGATGCACTATGAGTGGAGGCCTTCAAATCTTATTTTTAGTATACTAGGCCATAAGAGGACTTGCGATTTTAGAGTAGGAGGATTGGAGCGGTGGTGATAGGGGAGCTCAAGCTCTTCCCTGACAGCATGGCTAAGTCATTTATGGCATCCCTGACTGGGTCGATGATGGCCCTGGACATTACTCAATCAGCAGATCAGCTTGTATTTCTAATCCTGCTGATACCACCCATATAAGTATCTTTCCTCTCCACGTGTTTTTTATGTACTCTGCTTGTGCTTGGTCATGTGTTGTTAAGATGAAACTTCCTTTATAGATTCCCCGCATACAGGTTAAGGTGATGGTCGACCTAATTGCTACCCTAAAGAGGACGGTGACCTAGCATACTAGGGAGGTCTAGTTTAGTAATAAAATGCAAATTATGTAAGCATGTCCATGATTGTGCTTATATGTTCATTTGTGTATTATCCATCCCAACCATTGTGTGTTGTGCGAGAAATGGTTTAGTGCTAACTTAGGAGTTGTAGGATATGAAGCAATGCCTAACAACAATCGAGGCCCAGATTGACTAGATGGCACCGCAAAACCTTTCAATTTTGATGAGTATGTAACATTAGAGGAGGTAAAAGAGTTCGCTTTTATGGACGAGGAGGATTGACTCATTCGCAGTCACATTAGCCTTTAGGATTTTATGCTTCATTCTTCACCTTACATTATTGAACATTGATGATATTTTTGGTAATGTAGGATAAATATTTGCGCAATTTCAAAAGCCCTTTTTCCTTTAGATGCTTGTTTGAATAGCTAGGAATTTTAAAACACAACTTGAGGTGATTCTGCCTCCCTTTAAACTTTAAAATTTCTTCAGTATAGATGCACAATTTTGATCTTAGCTTTGAATTTGTATCTAAATATGTAGTTGTGTTATTTTGGGTTATTTACATATGTACATGCTCTTTAGAATAGGTTTGGGATGATCCAAAAGCTCAAAATATATGGGAGGTTTCATCTAAAATTCTCCTAGAAAAAAGGGATGTGTAGACTAATAGAACACTAATTATCTATACAAACATCTTGAGTTGGTTATTTATCACGCATTATTCACCTTTTCTTTCTTCTATAAATACCCCCTCCTTGATTTTCATGCCCAGATTTGCCATTTTCTTTTTTCCCACCATGGCTAAGGCATTTTTGAAGTCTCTGCCACCCCAAAGTTGGTTTGATCTACCTTGAGTAAATTATAAAGCCCTTTAATATCTCTCAATAATTTGGTTCAACTTGGATTTTTTTCATGCTACTTGTTATTTATGGGACTCCACTATCCATTCTTTCTAGTTTGAAGATATTGAAGTTTGTCCCCTATTAAAAGAATTTGGTGTCATTCTTGACTATCAAATCACTAGTGCTTATCAGATTGCCCTGCTATGTCTGAACTATCACATATCCAAAAAAGGATGGAGTTGTTGGATCTACGATATGAAGAGGTACCTATGTGCACCCTAGGTGAGGAGAAGATCATCATGTGTTCTTTTCTTGCTTTTCATCCTTTTAAGGACAATGCCTAGGCTGTACAAGTTCGCATCATAACAACTGTCTTAATGAGGAAGTTCCTATTGCAGAGAGATTATGGGGAGATAGACTTGTAGATCTTGCCTCTGATTTAAGGAATTAAGTTTGAGAAGACAACAATCCCTATAATTCTTGATGAGATCATTATAGGTCTAGATGAGGTGTCACTTGGTATAAGTAATTCCTTTTTTAATAGCCCATGATTGCTTTAGGTATGATCCTTTTCTTCTAGCCTAATTTATTTTATTATTATTACCCAAACTTTTAGACTACCCTTGCAAGTTTTCAATCTAGCAGGTTGCTCATTTCTGCTTAGGCCGATCTTTTGAGTTTCAACCTAACGAGCTTTTTCTTTTTCTTCTTCTTCTTCTTCTTTTTCTTCTCTCTCTGTCTCTCTCTTTCTCTTAGATATGCAACAAAAGAAGTTGGGCTTATTAGCTACTTTGACTGTGGATGTGAGTTCCCATAACATCATTAAAATCGGCACCTGTCAAGACTTGCTACTACTGAAGCAGTATGGGCTGAGTGGCTATCATATATCACCGACTTTGACATCCATTAGACTTGTCCCTAGTAGAGGCTCACTAACCCCTGAGACTTATGGAGACTGTGTGATCATCCTTGCTCTATCATTAGTCACCTATTATGATTCATTTATAGTTCCTGCCAGTTTGGATCCATACAAGATGCAGTGAGTTTTATTTTATCCTTCACAAAATAACCTTTGAGCCAACGCTTCCTAGATAAAGTTGAGGTTACCTAGGTCATTATATCTACCACATTTTTCCAGTCAAGGCTTCTATTTTAGATGATTGACTTTAAGGCTTGGTTATGCGATAGTTAGCAATGTATGCTTAGACCCATCAAACATCCACAACATCAAATGAGTACATGGAAAGGAACTTCTTGTATTTCATTTTAGTTTAAAGGAATGTTTGACAAAAGATTGCTTTAATTATGTAAATGTATCTCCTTTTGGTAGTATACTTAATCATGAACCATTATATTTCACATATTACATATCAATTAAATGCATGGTCACTACTTTTAATAATATCACATTAGATCATCTGACTATCAATGCCTTTGATTTGTTGCTTCCCTGTACTTCATCTTTATCTCTTAGCTACTGTCTCTTACTTTGTTATCCTACTATTGGCTTCACTATTGGTCGTCTGCACTCTTTTTGACTTTTACTTTTCTTTTGTATTTTATTTTATGTCCTAATTTTTTCCTAAGCTGCCCTTTTGGGTTTTCAACTTAGCGAACTTATTGTTATCCTTTTTTTTTTTTTTTCCTTCTGTTCTCCTTTTTCTTCATTTTTTCATATATATTCTAATTTTTGCCTAAGCTGCCTTCTGGGTTTTTAACTTAATGGATTTACTTACTTTTCTCACTTCCTCACATGAAGTACTTCTTCAATCTATCTAGGTTCAGAGGTTCAACAAATTCATTCCCATCCATGTCTAATAACTTTGCAACACACTTTAATAGATCTGCTTAACCACATAAGGGCTTTCCCAATTTGGTTTGAACTTTCTTCCAAGGTCCTGGGCCTACAATTGGATTGCCTTAAACACCAGATTACTGATTCTTATCATGCTTGCCTTGACTTTTTTTATTAAGAGTGTGTGCCATCCTGACCTAGTACAATTGAATATGATAGAGATCCATTAATGTTTTCTCATCTGGTAGGGCTAGCTATTCTAACTGACTTTTTACCCACTGATACTTAGGAATCTCTGTCACAATTAACATTTGTAAGGACTTTGTCTCTACTTTGATTGGTAACACCTCCTTTATTTCATATACAAGAGAGTATGATGTCATTCTTATTGTCACTCTACTTGTACTTTAATATCTCCACAATGTAAAAGGCAACTTCTCATACTAGTCCTTATAAGTTCTACCATCTTAGCGAGGATGTTCTTGAAGTTCTTATTCCTTACTTCAATGGCCCCATTGGCTTCTGGCTTGGAGAGTGATGACTTATGATGGGCTACCCTGTACTTTCCCAAAATTGTCTTCACCTTGGCTTGGAAATGAAAACCATTAGCAATCACGATGTGATGTGGCATGCCATAATGATAGATGAGACTATTCTCTATAAATCGAACCATTTGTTTTGTCTCTAGCTTCCCGAAAGATTTAGCTTTCACCCATTTCAAGAAGTAATCTACCGTTACTCTAATATCCTTATGCCCCCCTTGCAGAAGCAACTTAATTTCTCCAATCACATTAATACATACAAATGGCCATAGAGAAGCCAAATTCTATAATTCCATCGAGGGCAAGTGATTAAGGTTGCCACGCACCTAACATTTATTATGACAGTTTTGGGTTGTCTGAATGTAATCATGCTCCATAATGGTCCAGTAATAAACCATCCTTAAGATTTGGTTAGCCAAGGCTTTTCCATTCATATGAGGACCATAAACCCTTGCATTTACTTCTTTCATTACTTTGTTGCTTCCTCTTCTGTAAGACATCTTAGATGAAACCTGTCTAACATTCACTTGACACCATGCCATCATAAACTATGAACTAACTAGCCTTTGAATTATATCCCTATCTTTCTTTTCAGCTCTTTTAGGGTACTCCTCTTCTTCCAAATATTTATGTATATCATAGTACGAAGGACTATTTTCTACTGACAGTTGCATCATTCCTTTATTAGCATAGTAAGGCATTATAGATCTAAGCATTATTAATAGCTTTGTAGGCATTTTTTTGGTCCATCCCAAACATAAACTAGAATGGCTAAAGTATCAACCATCACATTTTCCTACTATGACAAATGATGAAATATAATCTTTTAAAAATTTTAGGCCAAGCTCTTTAAGTACTTTAAGTAGGGCTCAGACACTCCTTCTTCAATTCTCACTCATCGATTACTTGAGAAATGACCAACAATGAGTCTCCAAACACTTCATCATCCTTACCCTCTTTTGCACCAAAGATTCATGTATGAACGTACAAGCCTTATACTCACCATGTTGTTTGTTGTTTTGAAATCTAGTTTCTTAGCCATAAGGAAAAAACTCTCATTGTGGCAACACCATAATCACTCATGCACCAACCCCTTTCTTGTTATTATCCCATCAAGGAACATTTTGCATATTTAAGGGTTTATTGCTCGTAACCCCTTGTATAGAAACTAGAAGAGTTTGGATCTTCCTTCCATAACCTGTTGTTAGGTCAAATACTCTACAACTACCTAACCCTTAATTACCTTCTTAGTTACATATTTTATATCAAACTTTGTTAAAAGTATAAGCCATTTTGTTAGTTTCCTAATAAAAAAAGAAGCCTAATACAAGTACTTGATCAGATTGAGTTTTGAGACTACCTTAACTGAGTATGACTAAAAATAGTGCCTCAACTTCTTTATAGCCCACACCAATGCTAGGAATGTCTTATCTTTCTGATTATAAGGAAGTAATTTCTTATTGAGAAAATATACAAAGTAATTTCTTATTGAGATAATATACAACATATTTGTTCATTACTTTGTCTTCTTGTACCAATATTGCCCTATAAAATTCTCTTCTACCACCAAACAAAAAATCAATGGCTTTCTAAGCTTTGGTTATTTCAACACTGGTGGGTTAGTTAGGTACCCTTTCTCAAAAGCTTTCTGACGTTGTTCATTTCACTTCACTGGCTGGTCCTTTCTTAATAGTTTAAAGATTGGCTCACAGATAAGATTGAGTCTAGTTATGAATTTGTTGATGTATTGAAGACGACCTAGGAAATCCCAAAATTCCTTTTTTTTATTTTAGGCATAGGCATGTCTTGAATTGCCTTTACCTTTACCTTGTTTGGATCTACTTCGATGCCTTTTTCACTCATAACATTTCCTAACAACTCACTAGATGTAACTATGAACACATACTTCTTGGAATTCCATCTCAAGTTATACTGGTCAACTCTCTTTAAGAACTTCTTTAATGCTTCAAAGTGTCCCTTCCTTGTCCTAGACTTTACCATCATGTCATTTATATACACCTCTTACTTTCTTATGGATCAAGTCATGGAATAGAGCAGTCACTATTCGTTAGTATATAGCTTTTGCATTCTTCAAATTGAATGACATTACTTTATAATAGTACATCCCCCACTTTATAATGAAAGCCATCTTTATATTTATCTGTGATGGCCATGAGACTTTGATTATAACATGATAACCATCTATAAAGGAGTACATAACATAAGTTGTTATGCTATCCATCAACATGTTAATGTAGGGCAAAAGGAAGTCATCTTTAGAAAAAGCCTTATTCAAATCTTTGTACTCCACACACATTTGTACTATTCCATCCTTTTTTGGCATAAGTAGTATGTTAGCTAGTCACTCGGGGTACTCAACTAGCTCTAGAAACTTAACCTTCAATTGCTTTGTCATTTCTTCCTTAACTTATTGAGTCCACTCTAGTCTCATTCTCCTAAGTTTTTGATTCACTGGCCCCATATGAGGGTAAGTTGAAATCTTATGCTCAACTACCATTGATCAACCCCCTACATGTCTTCATACATTCAAACAAATACCCTTTGATATTTTCTAAGCAACTATTCAAACATTCGTTGCTCTTCTTATTTAACATCACCGACAATGAGCAAGATTTGTAGGTTTCCCTATGTGCTAAGATTAAATGTAGTGGTATGCATAAAATTAATATTAAATATGCTTATAAAATGATGCTTGTTATGCACATTACCATTAAAAAATACATCAAACAAGTAAGCAAATTCATCATTCATTACCTTAAACTTTGAAACAAAGACATCATCATCTTTAAAAAGGATAGAAATAAGAACATCAAAGGTGTCAAGAAAAGCGGCTTTGTGAGCATCAACTTTGAACCTCTGGATACAACACTCAATGTTGAAAATCACTAAACCAAATCCCCAAATGCAAACAAAATCATATAATGTAAAGGATAAAAGGCCTTAAAAAGCTCTAGAGAAGTCCAAAGACCAAGCCCAAGACCAAAGACAAAACCTAAACCAAATCTACGGCTGCCAACCATGTTTGTGGGCTATACAACCCATCAAATAGGTTGTATTACCTTCAATGTAAGGCTGTACAATATTCCTAAAAGCTTAGTCTAAAACAACTTCTAAAACTCACCCCTTCTTAAACCCTAAGGCTGTACAGCCCTGACACACGGATGTATAACCTATTTTTGGTTGTACAACCTATATTCAAACTCTAATTCTAGTACAAAAATCTCTCACTCTGTGATTGGATGGGTCCATGTTGCAACCAAAACTATTTTTGGCACTGTGCACTCACCTAACACCTATAAATAAATATCCCCCTCCCATTTTGAAGAGGGGAAGAGGCTTAGAAACCCTAAGATCACTCTACAAAAATTACCTTTCAAATACCCACAAACCCAAAAAACTAAAGCCCTAACCCTATCCTACTCTCTCCAAGGTAGAATAAACCTCTTTTTTTCCTTTATGTTTGTGCATAAGCAATAGTTGAGGATATTAAGTTAATTATAAGCTTCTAATGGCAAATACACTGTTGGAATATCTTAAAGACTCCCCTTCCCGTTCTTCTTCCTTCCCTTTTCTTTCTCTTTTTTTGATTTTGCAACCCAAAAAAAGAGGGTTGTATAGCCTTGGTAGAAGGCTGTATAACCCTCATCCTAGGTTGTACGACCCTTATCCATGGCTATACGACCTAGGATTCCTACAATCCAGCAAAAATTTTTCTTCTTTTTCTTTTCAAATTTCTTGCTTTTGAGGGTATCTTTTGGGATGTTTGGTGACTCTAATGATAAAATAGGATGAGGTTTTATGGTGTACAACACCTATTCACTTCAAAATGGAGTTTTGGTTAGCTTTTAAAATGTTTTTCTTTACTTTTCTTACTTAAAATGCTTATGTGATTTTCTTGTTCGTTTGGACTTCAAGTCAAGTTTTTATTTCTATTTTGATATCTTAAGGTGATAACCAAGAGAGGAACTTAAGTTTCCCTTGAACTTGGTAATCTTTTTTAAGGTAGAATGTGTAATTTTATATGAATTGTGTTTACTAGTTCTTTGATGCCTTGATGGGATGCTTTATGTTTTTTGTTTCCTTTGAGTTCCCTTTTTTTTTTTCTTGTTTCTATTTTAACATCTTGAGGAGATAACCAAAATAGGAACTCGAGCTTCCCTTGACCTTGATATCCCTCTTTGTGCTAAAGTCCATGAATAGTCATGTGAATAAGATTTTCTAGTCTTTTGATCCATTAGACTATTATGGGCATTCTAACTACTCCCATGTTAGGTTATGCCTTAGATGTTTTAGCTTTTATAAGCAAAGTGAGTGAGGGTTCAATGACCCTAGGATCACCCTTGAGTGAATCTTTGCCTTAGGCCACCTAATATCCTCCAAATGCTTGACATGTGTATGTGTGTGTGTGTTCATTTCCTTCATTCTATCCTTGATTCATGCACTCGTGTATATGTGTTATGAGCTGTAAATTCTGGTTTGTGATAATTGAATGTGTTATCTTAGACTTAATACATGCTAGGTACCTTGTATATGTATTTCGTTCTTTGTTGTCTTAGATTCCTTGCTTATTTATTTTCATATGATTCATTACTAACTTGATTCTTCTTTTAGGTATAGGTGTGAGTACTTGGGATTAGGCCATGGACTTTGCCTTAGCTATGTCCCCTCTTATGGATGTTGGGTGTGAATAGATGATGCATGTTTAGCCTATACCATGAGTGTATGATCCCCATCCCCTTTTATGGATGTTATATGTGAATAGATGATGCATGTTTACCCCATACCATGAGTGCATGACCTTACTCCCCTTAGTTTGATGACTTGGTTTGTCTAAATGGATTGTGATTAGATGAGTGTTTAAGGGCTATAATCGAACTAATTAATCACTCGTTTAAAACATTAAAAGTGAATCAAAGATGTCTAAAGGTCGAATCCCAATATTGGAGCAGTTTGGGGTGCCTAACCTCTTCCCTAAGCCTGTCCCAATTTTCAAATTTGATCTTCGATGGGGTGAAGATGAAATAAGCTTTCTAATTAACTTAGATTACGTTCAGATGTTGCCTTCTTTGAATTTTTGTCCTAATAAAAATTGGGTGGTGACTTTGCATTTCTTAGGGATGGTATCAATGTATTGTCTTGCCATGGTCCTTCGATGACCACCACTTTCGACTTAAGGGCTTTGATTGACACAAGGCCTAAAAAATTCACCCGTTGATCCAAAACACATGCCATGCTTGGGGGTTATTACCAATGAATGACCCTCATCCTTTTGATCCCCCTAACAATCAATAAAAGGTAAGAGTCACAAGTAAGATTCCACTTGTTTGAGCGTAACCATGAAAATTAATGTGCTCATAGTGGCGACTCCACCAGGGACCTGAAATTGACTTTGCTTTCAATCTCTATTTCAGATTTAATGTTTTAAACTTATTTTTCATATAATTTGCTACATTCATATAGTCTTCACACTCACCTTGATGCCCTTAGGCAAACTGATGGTTCTACAAACTTAAGACTTAAGATTCATTCGGGCTTAGGAGATTGGGAGGAGGATTCATCACTCATAAGCCTAATACCTTTAGGTATATTGAATGAAGGATAACGACAATCGATCCATAAGCGTAAGAGCCATCAATGTCAGCAACCCTTTCAACCATTAGGCACATGTAAGAGCCAATAGTACCTTGGAATAAGGTACCCTACTTGTTTGTATTTTCTTCAAAGGAGAGTTGAACCCTCAAATAACATGGTTTGATATCCATAATGTAACTACCAATTGTTATCCTATCTCTCCCTAATGTAACTATCCCCCGTATGTAAATATTTGTGTATTCTCTTTTCCCTTCTTTATATAAGATTCCCATGTAAATGTCCCACTCTCTTTGTGCAAAGGACTTCTTCATATTTTATATATGTGCTTCCTCAATTAATGTAAAGACATTCTTATTTTGGGTTAGGTTCTTTTGTATATGTTCTTTCGAGATTTTGACTCTCCTTGGTCTAAAATGACCATGTACATTTTTTACCCTTTTTGGTAAGAAGGAGACTCAACCTAAGAAAGAGCCACTAGACCTCGTGTCTGATCTAGAGAAGGGAACAAACATTGAAGAATTGCTTGCTCGCAAATAAGAGAAATTACCAACTAATTTTTATATACTAGAGCTACCAAAATTCATAGGAATCTAGAATGCAAAGAATCATGCTCATTCATATGTGTTAATTATGAAGTAGTCAAGAGTTTCGACGGACACTATGTTGGAGCTTTTTGAATTATCATTGGAAGGGCCTGTAATACCCTGGTATTTTAATTAACCAAAGACTGCTAGGGAAGATTGGAAGGAGTTGGCTAAAGTTTTTGAGAAACACTATGTTTACGATTCATATATGGAGGTTACGTCGCAAGACTTAGAGTCTTTGAAGCAAAGGGCTTGTGAAAGCTTTAATGACTACATTCAGAGATGGAAGAAGGTGGCTTCAAAGGTGACCATAAGGCCTATAGAGAAAGTGCAAGTTAGTATGATTATAAAAGAGGCTTTGCCTAGTATTGGCACTAGAATCAAAGGAATGCTGGTCAGGACCTTTAAGGACCTTCGAGAAGTAGGATTGCAAGCTGAGGAGTTAGAATATGAGTTAAAAAGATAATATAGGGAAAGAAGAAATGCCCTATCTCAGCCCCAAACTAAAGGGAACAAAATGACCAATGTTAACGCATTAATGGCACCTAGATAGTTTATAAATTTGGAAATGCCTCTGTTTGAGGCATTTAAGAGGTTATAAAAGAAAGGAGTATTGAAGCCTTTAGAATCAAAACCACCTCCAAATCTGCTACCTAAGGGATATGATACTAATGCTTACTGTACTTTTTATTAAGGAGCAAGTCACAACACTTATGACTATTACAGATCGAGGTATAAGATTCAGGACCTTATCGATAATAAGACAATTGTTAGCAGGCCTAATATTAAAGGAAACCATTTCTCAAATTATTATAATGTTCCTCCCCTGAGTCAAGAGACATTTATGATAGATTCTGAAATTCTTAAAGTTATTTTTATGGCTACTATAAAAGAGGTTACAGAGAAGGCTTTAGTTGTTCGCACCATCAATCCATAGGAAAGTTCAAATGAGGAGACAAACAAGGTACAAAGAAGGAAAACAATTCAGTTATAGTAGGAGAGTAATAGAGAGAAAGAAGCCGAGAAAGTGAACCATGTGACTCGTAGTGGGAAGTACTACCCTTATAGGGAGGCCCCAAAGGAACCAAGGGTTGGAAAAGAGGCAGATGAACTAATGAGGAAGGATAAAGTGGAGGACAATCCTATTGTGAAATAGTTAAAGAAGGTCCCTACTCAGATCAGTGTATGGGAACTAGTTATCACCTCTTAAGAGCATAAGAAGGCTATGACAAAGGCCCTATCTAGCCTGGTCATTTCCAGTGAAGCTACTCTAAAAGATCTTGTGGTATTGGTGACTCATAAGGGCCAAATCACCTTTTCATGTAAGGATTTTCCACCAGAGGGAAAGGATCACAATTTAGCTTTATTCATCCGAGTTAAAGTGAAAGGAAGGCATACTCCATGCATGATGGTAGATGATGGATCTAGGATTAACATTTGTCTGGCAAAGTTATTACATAAGTTTGGGTTATTTGAAAAGGACTTGGAGGCTTCTGATAGTATTATTAAGGCCTATGATAATAACTAAAGGCCACTTGCATGCATGTTCAAGATTATGGTAAAAATAGGAGTAATCGGAGCCATGATGAAGCTTACAGTCTTGGACATTTTGATTGCTTTCTCACTTTTGTTAGGAAGGCCATGGTATCATCCTCTCAGTGGGGTACCTTCCACTATTCACTAAAAAGTTAAGATCCATTACAAAAGAGAGATTGTGACCATATGTATTGAGGTTGGGGGAAATTGTATCAACTTTGAGTATGGCTATTCTCACCTTTGAGGATTTCAGGTCGCTAGAGTCACTAACAAATAGGTTAATCTGAAGGTAATGGGGATTATGAGAAACATGAAGAGATTCCTACCTAGATTACAAGAAAAAGACTGGGGTACCATGATGAAAGGTCAAAGCAAGAAATGAGAGATTTGTATAGGCCACTATCAAATTACTTTATGAAAGCAGGCAAAACTATCGAAAAAGTAAGGCAAGGTACCATTCAGAGTGAGAAGTCATTGAAAAATGACATGTACAAACTTGAGAGAGCTTTTCTCTAGCTAGATGTTGGTGAACTGTGCTATTAAATTTATCAGGACTCATCAGAAGGGAGGACGATAAGCAAAAGATAAAGAAGAAGAGGAAATAGGTTGTAGAGACAATGAATGATCAGGGGACAGGTCAACATGTAGTTCTATATGTTTGCAGTCTACATAGCCATGAAAGGATAAGAAGAAGGCCACTAAGGAACAGAGGGAGCAATATGCACTAGAATAGAACTTTTGGGCCACCAGAGAAGAGTGGAGGGAAAGGGTTCGACTTACTAAAGCAAAATGCATCTTTTGTAAACTTAGAATGAGAGTATACTAGATCTTACAAGTTCACTAAAGATGCCTATATGGGTTAAAGTTAAAAGACATTAAGAGCATAATTATGAACTTCATTAAGGAAGTAGGTGGTGAGGAAAAGAAGAATTCTATGGGTGAGGATAAAAGGAATTATGTGGCTAAAATTAAGCCTACCATGCAAGATGAAGCAACATTGTAGGCAAAATTTTTCAAGATTAATCTAGAGGGTGATCAGATGAAATAAGTTTTGAAGGGGTTGTCAGGGTTGTTGCTGGAATAAATGTCGGGAAAGAGATAAATCTTGTGTAGAATGTTGATCTTAAGGTTTTGATTGATTAAGTGAAAGATGTATAAGAGGAGAAGGCTCAGATAAAAAAAGCTCTTATCAACTAACCAGATAAAGAGGACTTTCATGATACTACTGATGTTCTTATTTCTAGTCTCTTCGAAGATGATGATGTATTTCATTTTCAGTTTAAGGTAATGAATGATGAGTTTGCTTACTTGTGTGAAGTGTTTCTTGATGGAAGTATGCATAGCATGCATTATTTCATGAGCATATTTAACATTAATTCTATGCATAATACTTCATTTAGCCTTGGCACATATGAAAATCCAAAGATCTTACTCATTGCCAATGATGTCACACCAGAGAAGCGAAGAAAATTCAAATAGCTGCTTAGGAAATATTAAAGGGTTTTTGCTTAGATATATGAGGACATGCTAGGGGTCAATTGGAGAATTGTAGAACATAGAATCCCATCCTACTCACACATGAGGCCAGTAAAATAGAAACTATGAAGGATGAGACCTGAATGGGCCCAGTTGGTCAAGGGAAAAGTAGCAAAATAGTTGAATGCCAAGTTCTTGGAGGTGGTGGATTATTCAAAATGGTTAGCCAACATTGTGCCAATACCGAAGAAGGATGGAGGGGTAAGGATGTGTGTTGACTACAAGGATATGAACAAAGCATGGCTGAAGGATGATTTTCTTTTACCACACATAAATGTGCTAGTTGACAGCATCGCAACTTGTGTCATGTATTCCTTTATAGACGGATTCTCTAGGGATAACCAAATTCTCATGGCTATCATGGATAAGGTGAAGACAACTTTTATCATAGAGTGAGAGAATTATTGCTACAAGGTAATGCCTTTTTGGCTAAAGAATATAAGGGCGATATATCAGCGAATGGCAACTACCCTACTGCATGACTTTATCCATATAAAGGTGAAAGTGTATGTGGATGATATGATGGTGAAATTGGATACTAGGGAAGGGCACTTTGAAGCTTTAGAAATGTTTTTAAAGAAAGTTGATAAATACAATATGAGGCTAAATCCTAAGAAGTGCATGTTTGGGGCCACCTCCGGTAAGTTATTGGGACATATAGTCAGTAAGAAAGGAATCAAAATGGATATATATAAGGTAAATGCTATTCAGGAAATGCCTACACCTGATAGAGAAGGATGTATGAGATTTCTTGGGTTATTTATAGTATATCAGCCAGTTCATAGCAAGACTGACCCTCATTTTGTGAACCCATTTTCAAGTTGCTAAGAAAGGATCAACCGATATAATGGAATGAGCAGTGTTAAGAGGCCTTTGAAAAAATAAAAGAGTTTATGACTAACCTACAAGTGTTAAAGCCATCAAGGCCTAAAAGACCTTTAACTTTGTATTTGATAGTGGAGGATACTTTTGTAGGGGCAATGTTGGCTCAAGAAGATGAAACAAGGAGCGAGCACACAGTTTATTACCTTAGCAAGAAGTTGTTGTCATATGGAGAGAAGTATAATAAGGTGTAAAAGACCTATTTGTCACTAGTTTGGGCAATAAAGAAGTTAAGGCATTTTCAGTCATACTCAGTAGAGGTGATCTCAAAGCTAGACCCATTTAGATACCTCCGTGAGGCCCTTTCCCTAACAGGAAGATTGGTAAAGTGGTTGATCATGTTGACTGAATTTTGTATTAAGTATATAACCAAGAAGGTTATAAAAAACAAGCAGTCTTGAAGTATTTGGCATAACAACCCCCTAAAGAAAAAGAATCTAAGCCTCCTTAGTTTCTAGATGAAGGGTTAGGAGTAATCGAACCTAGGGTGGAGAGTTTACTTTGATAGAGAAATGAACAAGAACGGGGCAAGCATAGGGGTAATTATGATCTCTCTTGAAGGAGAACTCTTTTTTGTAGCTAAAAAGCTCGACCATAAGGTGACTAGTAACATGGATGAGTATGAAGCATGCGTGTTGGTGCTCGAACTCCTAAAATGAATAAAGGTCAAGGCAGCAGAAGTGTTTGGTGATTCGTTGCTAGTCATTTCACAGATAACAGATGAGTGGAAGCTGAAGGAAAAACATCTTGCCCCATACTTATAGCATTTAAAGGGGTTGGAACAAAACTTTCAAAGGGTCACATTTCATCACTTGCTAAGAGAAGAAAATGCAATGGCTGATGCCTTGGCCACTTTGGTCTCTATTTGGGAAAGGCCTAGGGTAATGCTTATGATGTCATTTATCACAATCTGGCTTGGGACATCGTGTTACATAGGTACAAGTGTGATTCAAGTGTCAATGGAAAATTGTCTCTGGTATTACGATATACAAAGGTACTTAGAAAATGGTGAATACCTAGAAGGGGTTGTGAAGAAGGATAAGGATATGATCTGAAGGTTGTCTTCACAACTTGTGGTTTATAATGGGGTAGTGTATAAGAGAATGCCTGATGGAGTTCATATGCAATGCCTAGCTAAAAAAGAGGCCTATAAAGTTATGAAAGAGGTGCATGCATGAGTCTGCTGCACCCATATAAATAAGAAAGTATTGGCAAAGAAAATTTTGAGACTGAGATATTACTAAACTACTATGGAACATAACTACATTCAGAAGGTTTAGAGTTATCACAAATGTCAGATTCATGGTAACCTCAGTCATTTACTACAGACAATTATAAAATTTGACCTCACCTTGACCATTTGCAGTATAGGACATTGATGTGAATGGGGAAATCAGACTAGCATCTACAAGGGGAACAAATATATTATGATAGTAGCAGATTACTTCTCGAAGTGGGTAGGAGGCTAAAGTCTTCAGTAAGCTAAAGGCAAAACAGATGGCGAGATTCATTGATAAGAATCTCATCTGCCACTATAGTTTGTTACACCATATTGTTATAGATAATGGGGTCCATTTCAAAGAAGAGGTCAAGGACATGTTGAAAAAAATATCGGGTGATCCATCACAAATCGTCACCTTACAAACCACAGGCTAATGGATCAGAAGAAGTGATAAATAAAAATATTAATAACATCCTTGCCAAGATGGTTAAGATATATAAAGACTGGTTTAAAAAATTATCCTTTGCCTTATAGGGTCATCAAACTATGACAAAGATGTTGATTAGGGTAACACCATACTCTTTAGTGTATGGGATGAAGGTGGTGCTACCAATAGACTTAGAAGTGAAGTCTTTATGAGTGTTGGTCGAATCAGACATCACTGAGTGCTAATGGGTGAGAAATAGTTTTGAACAAATGGTTATATTAAACAAAAAGAGAATGAAGGCATTGTATCACATCTAGTAATACTAAGCCAGAATAATCCATATATTTAATAAGAAAGTCAAGCTAGGTATTATAGGGGTTGGTGCTCTAGTACAAAAGGTAGTTCAACTGCAAGCTTAGGATTCTAGAGGGAAACTCAGGCCAAATTAGGGAGGCCCTTACATGATTAAGCAAATCTACTTTGGTGGAGCAATGAAATTAACAGATATGGTAGGAAATGAATTCACCGAGTCGGTAAACTTAGATATACTGAAGAAGGATTTCATGTAAGGTGTAAGAAAAGTAAAATAGCTCACTAAGCTGAAAACCCAAAAAGGTGGCTAAGGCAAAAATTAAGGTATAAATAAATGATGAAAAGAAAAGTGAAGAAAGAAAAAGAAAAGTGAAGAAAGTAAAAGAAAAGTTCACTAAGTCAAAAATCCAAAAGGGTTGCTTAGACAAAAGTTAGAGAATAAAAAATAAATAAAATAGTAAAAGTCTAAAGAGTATGATTGACAATAGGGGATCTTTGATGGGACAACGCGATGATGATAAAGAAGGCAGGGATGAATAAGTGAAGAGTTAGCAAGACAGAGGCAATGATCAAAATAATTAGATGATCTAATATGCCAATCTTAAAAGCAGAAGTCATGCATTTAATTATTACATAATATGCAAAGTGTAAATGGTTTGTGTTGAGCATAATATCAAATGAAAGCACATTTGCATAAGTAAAGTAAATTTAGTGATACATGTCCTTGAGTTAGCGCTAAATAAAAGACAACTCTTTCTTTTATAAAAGATCATTATTTATAATTTGTTAATGAATTGCTTGTAACTCTAAATGTCGCATAACCATGCCATGAAATCTGCACCATCATTAGGCTTAGGATCTCAACCAGTGTAGAAGTCCTAAGTGTGATGTTTAGCCCATCTAATTTCAACCCTATCTAGGAAGCGTTGGGTTAGAGGGCCCTGGACAAACAAAGGCATGAACTGCACTTCAAACTAGGGAGCATTAAACTTTTGACACATGTGAGTAAGATCGTAAAATATGCCTAAAGCCAAGGTAGGAAGGATGACATAGTCTTTGTAAGTCTACAGAGTGAGACGCGACAGGTTCCATTAGGGACATCTCTGGCAGATGTCGATAACAATGACGTAGGACATCCACTCAACCCATTCGGATCTAGTATAGTTGGTATAATCAGATGACAATTTAAGTAATGTTACGGATAGTATAGCTTCGTGTCCATAGTCGAGGCAACTGGTAACCTTAGCCTCTCCTCCAACCATGTCTAAGTAAAAAGAAAAAGAAAAAATAAGAAGGAAGAAAGAATAAGGAAAACAAATTCTCATTAGGATGAAAACTTGAAAGGGCAGCCCGAGCAAAATTGAGCAGTTTGCTAGATTGAAAGCCCATAAGGGTGGTCTAGGAAAAAGTTAGGGCAATAACAATTAAAAAAGAAAAAAGAAAAAAAGAAGAAAGAGAAGAAGAAGAAGAGAAAAGAGAAAAAAAAAAGAAAAGAAAAGAGAAGAATAGCAAGAAGAACTATTGCCTGAAGCAATAGTGCGTTCTTTGCAAAGGAGTCACTGACACCCAAAGACACTATGTCGAGCCCCACAATGGTTTCACCTAAGATTGTAGGTACCAGAGTCCTCTATGGCTTTACTCCCTCTAAGAGAGGTAGGATCTGTAAATCAATATCGCTGTCGTCTCTCCTCAATAGATATTCACCTATCAAAATAATAGCTACAATATGAGTCTGAGTAGCTCAAACATGACTCCTAGATGGGAAAATAGCAATAATAAGGGCCATGAGGATCTTTTCCTCACCCAAAGTGTGCTTGGAGACATCCTTATATTGCAAGTCAAACAACTGTATCATCTTTTTGATATGTGGATAACCTAGTTGAGGTAGTGTTATTTGCTTTATAGCCATGACACATTAGTTAATAATGGCAGTGAAGTCCTCTAGTAGTAGAAGGTATGAGTAGTAGAATCCCACAAGTCACAAGCTATCCTTAAAAAATAAAACTCAAGAAGAACATCAGAAAGGTAGCGTAAAGCAAAAAGACCCATCCATGTTATATCAGAGCAAATTTAAGGGGAGAGAGATCTTAGAAAAGTTCTATCGATGATTCAGAGAACCGGAGAAGGAAAATAAAGAGAGAAGACTGAAAGTGGGCTTTTATAGCAAGAAGCCAAACACATGACAGCCCTTGACAAAGGTTGTACAACCCTCAAATTGGGTTGCATAACCCTCTATGATAGGGCCATACAACCTTTAAGTTGGACTGTACAACCCTCAATTAATATAATAATTTATACATCCTCCACCCAGCTTTCAAATTAGTAATAACTTAGGCATTTATTCTATAAAGCATGCATGTAAAAGAGACAACAACGTGCATATGAGAAGCACAATCAAGGGAAGAAAATCATATTTCTATATTTATAGATAAAAGAATATACATGTCAAAATTTGATAAAAAGTAGAGGTGAGGTCGCCTCAGTGTGCCCTAACATATCCTAAGCAAGCATAAAAAAAAAGGCTTTCAAATCGCCCAATAGACTGTATAACTATATAAATAAATACCAAATATACTATACCAGAAAGGAGAGAAGAAAAAATGTCCTAAATAGCTAAAGGGTATGGGTCTTAGGAGTTCAGCTACCTATACTTCTAAAAAGTGTCACCTCATAATCCTCGACCTCGCCATCTATCTCCACATAGCCATATCTGTAGCATCCTATGTTAAATACTTTATCTCTATATTTGCCTTTGCTAGATGTTGACCCCTTTCTCTAAGATCGCAATTCTGACAATGGATCATCTCTTGCAAGAAACACGAAGGTTAGGATGCATAGGAAATAAAACACACAAGGTACAAACTATAAACATGCATACATGCATTATTTTGTTTTTATGTTTCACTAACTTGTAGGGAACACATATGCTATGTCATGACCTTTTCAGGGAGATGATCAAGCCCACCATGGCCTCTGCCTAAATGCGGCTAATTTATAAGCGAATAAGCACAAGTAATAAGGAGCTCACATGAGTTGTCTCGGTTGGCTCAAAAGGATAGTTAGGCCAAGTGATCTACAATGACATCAACGACTCAGCCAATGAAGTCATGAAGGACTCTACCAGGCTATCAGACATGAAAGCTAAACTGTCTACCACTACGAGCTCCATGCCTTCTATAGTGGATCTGTAGGCATGTTTATGACCCCGAACAGCACTAGAACTAGATGAAGGAGGGGGAGCAATAGGCTTTGAGCTACCAGAGTAGTGGTACCTCAACTCTAGTGTGGTAAAATGGTCCTTTTATTAGGTCCATAGCAAAGGAACACATGAATAGCCATATCTGATAGAGGGAAACTCCTTATGAGTGCGCAAATCATCCAAGATTTATAAAGAACACTCACAAAAGATATCTACTATCTAGGTGTGTAATGTAAGGTAGCAACCAACTCTACAACCCCACGATCTCTTACTTAAAACAAGCCCATAGATAGATTATGTAGGACAAAGCACTTATCTAGACCCTCAAGCTAATAAAAGATGCACTTTCCAAGGTACCACTCCTAGATAGAGGGCTCCTCCATCAATCGGCGACATTAAGAGACAATATCGGCCTTAGTTACCTCAAGTGCCCATATTGCCATGAGACCCCTCCAGTCTAGGCGTAACTACAATGGAAATGCAAAATCATTGTAAAAACAATACTAAATGATCATCACTAATATGATGGTTTCAATGCAAGGAGACTACCTGGTCCAAAGTGATATTATTCAGACGAGCATGCTTGGTAGTCACAGGAGACTCTTCGTAGCTCATTACGCTCTATTGTGCGAAATGAGGATAGCCACCCTCATACCATCCTAGGGTCCAACCCCTTCAGTAGGCCTCATATTAAACCTTATCCAGTCTTCCCTTCAAGCCCAATCAAGCCTATAATTACCAAAACACCTCCATTTCCACAACGAAGCCTAAATGCAATTAAATTACCAAAATACCTTTGACCACTTCTCAAGCCTAATTGCACTTGAGTTACCAAGATACCTTCAATTCCCTAAGGAGTCCATAGTACCTAAATTACTAAAATACCCCTAATCTCCTAAAAAACCATAAAATGACTAATTACCTAAAATGCCCTCACTGCTTTCAAAATGCTGGAGAACACTCCAAGCTATGGAATCAAGATCATTCCATCATAAACTTTTTCAATGACAAGCTGACCCCATAGAGGTCTCAAAAAATTTTTTAAGAAAGATTCCTCCTTAGAAATGACAACCTAAGGAAACACTTCCGACAATATCTAAGTCATACCCTGTTACCTTAAGATAAGCATGAACCTCCAGGACAACCAAAAGCACTATGAGGACTTTGATTCAATTTGCAGATGCCAAAAAGGCTCAGATGACACAAAAACGATAAGCCAAAAAACATCAGTTAGAAAGACCAAAGTATACATTAAGAAATACAAGAGTGACATTGATTATAAGATATGATATATGCAAAAAAAAAAAAACACCTTAGTTCTTGCTTGAAGGCTGCTAGGAAGCTTAGTATCTACTCGAGGGCTGCTAAGAAAAAATCATAGTACTTATCGAAGGCTACTAGAAAAAGAAGATTAAAGTATTTGATATAGGGTTGTCAAGAATATTAGTATATGTTTGAGGGTTGTTAAGAAGAAATCCTCGTACTTGCTTGAGGGCTACTAGAAGAAGAAGATCAATCTTAGTACTTGTCAGAGGGATACTAGGAAGCTTATTATCTGTTAGAGGGTTACTAAGAAGAAACCTTAGTACTTGCTCGAAGGCTACTAGAAGACGATGATCAACCTTGGTACTTGCTAGAGGGTCGCCAAGAACCTTAGCACTTGCTCAAGGAGCTGCTAAGGAAATTGTATCATTAGGTATCCTTACTAATGTTTACATTATATACTTTGCGTTGTCGTAACTTGTTCAAACTACCATTTCTCAAATGTTATTTTCTAAGCCCCATAAAGCAAGGGAGAAATTGTGAGCATCAGATTTTGAACCTCTAAATACAAAGCCTAATGATGAAAATCACTAAGCCAAATCTCTAAAATGCAAAGGGAATCACACAATATAAAGGATAAAAGACCTTAGAAAACCTTGAAGAAGTCCAAAGACCAAGGCCAAAAACCAAACCCAAGCCAAATCTAGGGCTTTCAGCCAGGTTTGTTAGGTTATAACCCATCAAACAAGGCTATATAGCCCATCAAATAGGATTATACAACCCTTATTACAATGTTGTATAGCCTTCTTAAAATGCTAGTCGAGAGAAACTTCTAGAATCGGTCCCCCCTTAAGCCATAAGGCTATATAACCTTGACACAAGGATGTACAATTTATTCTTGGTTATATAACCCATATGCAAACGCTAATTCTAGTATAACACTCTCTTGCTCTATCATTATATGTGTCCATGGTGTAACAAAAATTATTTCTAGCATTATCTACCCATCCAACACCTATTATTTTGAAAAAGAGAAGAGGCCTGAAAATCCTAAGGTTTCTTTGAAGAAATTACCTTTCAAATACACATGAACCCATAAAACTAAAACCCTAACCCTATCCAACTCCATCCAAGGTAGAACTAGACCTTTTTTCCCTTTATGTTTATGCCTTCCCTAAGTAATATTGGAGGATATTAAGTTAATCATAAGATTATGAAGGCAAAGACACTAATGGAATATCTCAGAGACTCTCTCTTCCCTTTCTTCTTCCTACCCGTTTCTCCATTTTCTTTTTATTTTGCAACCTAGAAAATAAGGGTTATACAACTTTGTTAGTAGGCTGTATAGCCCTTATTATAAGTTGTATGACCCTTATCATAGGTTGTACAACCCTTATCCATAGGTTTATAACCCAGGTTTCCTGCAATCTAGTAAAAAGTTTTTTTTTCTTCTTCTTTTTGGATTTCTTGCTTTTAGGGTATCTGTTGGGATGTTTGGTGACTCCAATGATAGAATAGGATGAAGCTTTTTGGCCTAGGACACCTATTCACTTCAAATGGAGTTTTGGTTAGCTTTTAAAATGGTTTTCTTTATTTTTCTCACTTAAAATGCTTATGTGATTTTCTTGTTCTTTTGGACTTTAAGTTAAGTTTTTGTTTCTGTTTTGACATTTTAAAATGATAAACAAAAAAAGGAACTCAAGTTTCCCTTTACCTTAGTAATCCTTTTTGTGTTAGAATGCATAATGTCACACGTATAGTATTTTTTAGTTCTTTGATGCCTTGATTGGATGCTTTGTGTTTTATGTTTCTTTTGAGTTCCAAGTTTTGTTTTTCTTGTTTATGTTTTAACATCTTGAGGAAATAACCAAGAGAGGAACTCAAGCATCCCTTGACCTTGATATCCCTCTTCGTGTTAAAGTCCATGAATAGTCATGTAAATAGTACTTTTTTAGTCTTTTGATCCCTTAGAATGTTATAGGCATTCTAAGTACTCCTATTTTAGGTTATGCCTTAGATGTTTTGGCTTTTTATGAGCAAGGTAAGTGAGGGTTCAATAACCCTAAGACCTCACTTGAGTGAATCATTGCCTTAGGCCATTTAATATCCTCTGAATGCTTGACATGTATGTGTGTTCATTTCCTTCCTTCTATCCATGATTCATGCACTTGTATATGTGTGTTATAAGTTGTAAATTCTAGTTTGTGATGATTGAATTTGTTATCTTGGACTTAATACATGCTAGGTACCTTGACTATGGAAATATGGTATGGTGATCTTTATGGACCTTATTTTCCTTTCTTTGTTGTCTTAGATTCCTTTGCTTATTTATTTTTATGTGATTCATTACTAACTTGATTCTTCTTTTAGGTATAGGTGTGAGTATTTGGGATTAGACCATGGACTTAGCCTTAGCAATGTCCCCATTTATGGATGTTATATGAGAATGGATGATGCATGTTTACCCTATACCACGAATGCAAGATCCCCATCTCCTCTTATGGATATTATATGTGAATGGATGATGCATCTTTACCCCCATACCATGAGTGCATAAACCCCCTCCCCTTGGTTTAGTGACTTGGTTTATCTAAATGGATTACGCTTAGATGAATGTTTAGGGGCAGTAATCAGACGAATCAATAACTCAATTAAAAGGTTAAAAGTGAACGAAAGATGACCGTAGGCCAAATCCCAATATCTGAGTAGTTTAGGGATGTCTAACCACTTGCCCAAGCCATATGCAATTTTTGAACTCGATCTCTGATGGGGTAAATATGAAATAGGCCTTCCAAATTGACTTAGATTAGGTTTAGATTTTGTTTTTCCCTGATTCTTATCCCGACCAAAGTTGGGTGGTGACTCCGTATTTCCTAATGATGGTACCAAGGTATTATCCTGCCATGGTCCCTTGACGAGCACCACTTTTCGACTTAAGGGCTTTGACTGTTGCAAGGTCAATCTCCTGTTGATCCAAAACACATGCCATACTTAGGGGTTATTACCAATGAATGACCCTCATCCTTTCAATTCACTGATGATTGATAAAAAGGTAAGAGTTGCAAGAAAGATTCCACTCATTTGAGTGCAGCTGCAAAAATCGAGGTGCTCATAGGGTTCTTATGGCAAATTGGTAGGAGTCCCTTTAGCATTAGTCTTCTCTTCCTTTTCAACTTTCTTTTCATTAGGTATCTTAAAAGTAGTGTTGATCTATTAAGAACTCCTTTCCTTCTCAATTTTTGTACCTACTACAACTTTCACCACTTCCTCAAAGTCCTATCTCAACTCAATATTTATGAAACTCTCTAGAGTGCCACCCCATTTGACTTAGCCAAATTAATTTGCATTTCAACACTACTTCCCATATCTTCAATGGAGTTGATAATAATATTATTGATATCAACCAAAATCATTCCCTTATATGTTCATTCTGTGAATTTACACATCTCTGTAAATCCCTATTTTTTATCACAAGGACGTGCATCTTGATCAACCATTCTAGCCTTTTCTTTCTTGAGGTTTTTACCCATTGCCTAAAAGTATTAGTCTAACAAATATTGTTCATATTCCTTATCAAATATCTTCCATTTTTTTATCCTAAAGCTAAGTAGTTTAAGGACCATTCATAACTGTAGGTTGACCCAATTCCTAAGTATCCTTTTTCTCCATAATTTGTTTACCTTTCCTCTTCTTTTTCTTCATCTTTTCACCTTCTCCATTTGATGAGTCTTGGTAGTTTAGGTAACCTATCTCCCTAACTTGCATATGAAAAAATGCCTTTTCAAGATCAACCACTGGATCTGTTTCTTCTTTCTAATTCCTTATCTTCCTTAGTGGTCACTTCTTTAACCTTTTTAACCATTTCTCCTTCTTTCAAGAAGAAGTCAGACAAGGGAACATGTAGATCCCTTATCTCAAGCATCACACCTTTTCCACAAAATCCTAGCCTTCTTCTACTAGTTTGAGTGGGAATCTTAAGAAATTTTGACATGTTTGTAGAGTTTTTTCCTAGCCCTTTCCTTGGAAAAAAATTTATATTTTTCATAATGCCCATCACCTTTAGGTCGACTCATTTATCTGTAACCTTGACCACTTGACAACCTCTGAGATATAGGATAACCACACTTAATGCTAACACAATCTCTCTGACTTCTACATAGATTGTCACTATTTCACCCTTGTAAGGGATCTTAACCTTCTGATGCACTATAGATGATACTCCTCCCAATGGATGATACCACAACCTTCCCAATAATAATGAAAAGGTGACAAGGATGTTCAACAATATAATTCCACCATTATCTTTATAACTAATTTTGACCATGGTTTTGAACACTCTAATAGTTAACCTTTATTATCATCATAGGCCCAAATGATATTATCAATGCCTCTAAATCCTTCTTTGATAGCCCCAAACTTGTGCAACAGCTTTAGAGGGCAAATGTTAACACTTGATCCATTATCAACCATCACACATAGAGTTCACCTCCCCTTTACCTCAACTCTTATGAATAAAGCCAAATTGTTATCCCTTCCTTATAGTGATAGGTTTTCATTGGATAAGAAGATCTTCCTTTTATTTATGACTATAGGAAAACATCCTTTGATGTAGCTTCCCTAAAGAAAATCAAACTCAATAAAGCTTTCACCATCATTTTTTTTTTATGTTATTGAGAGGTAATGAGTAATTCCCACACATTAATTTAAGGTAGTATTTTCTTTAATAGTCTCAGAATAGGGTCATAATCCTATTTTTCCTTCACTACAAGCCTATCTTCTTCTTTTTCAATCCTTAGTTCCTTAGGGGCTTCTCTATCAAGGTAATACCTTTTACTTTGAGTCATATGGCTCACATGTTCTTCTCCTTTCTCCTCATCACTCTCTTCCTATAAGTTGATTATCTTTCCTATCTTCACTTATTATGTCTCCTCATATGAGCACTTTTAGGGATTAATGGTGCAAACAACAATTGCAACTTTTATAGAAATCATCTCCTTGATAGCAGCCATGACAACCTCCTCAAAAATTCTTAAATCTATCATAAATGTTCTTTGATTTAGAGGTGGAATATTAGGGTAGTTTGGGAGGTGATTCCCTCTTATGCTTAATCTTCCTAAATTTGATGGAATGATAGTTTTGTTGTAAATAAGTCAAGGATCTCTTTCCTCAATCTATAACAGTCATCTATGTTATGTCTAGCTCCTTAATGGAACACATGCAAGTATTTGTATATTCCTTTAACAACAGATTAAGAGGTGGCCGTAGGCATAATGGTTTTAATACCCCTTTCCTTTATAACCTTTCAAATGCATTAGATAGAGGCATCCCTAAATCAATGAACTATCATAGGGCTCTTACTTTTTTCACGTTAGCTACCTTGTTACTTGTCCTTGAACTTGAGATGGTGCACTTCTCCACCTATAATACTACCTCTTTGATTCATACTCTAATTCTTCATCATGTAAACTAACTTCTTTAAGATCTTCAAAATTTTTCACCAACATGCCTTTAATCCTGGAACCTATTCCTAGTAATGCCCTTTTGATGATAATCTTCACTTACTCCATTTTTGTTGGCCTAGTAATCACTTCAAAAGCCAACTTCTTCCTCTCATATAATCATTGAAATTTTCACTAGCTTTTTATTTTAATGACTCCAAATATTGCAGGGTAACTTTAGTGCTAAATTATAAGCATCCTTTGCCAGCTCTTTCCAACTTTTTCTAATAATTTTGGTTTGTTGTAATACCATGTCTTCACAAACACTTCTAATGATAACTCAAATAACTCAAGCATAATGTTTACGGGCACCCCATATGTCTTCACTATCAACACATAAGAATGGATATGGTTAGTGGTGTGAGCACTTTAATTTTTACAACTATGCTCGAATGAGTGGAATCTTGCTTATGACTCCATCCTTTTATCGATCATCGAGGGATCAAAAGGATGAGGATCTTTACGTTGGTAATGACCTCTAAATATGGCACATATTTGGATCAATAGGGAATCCTTTAGGCTTTACGTATGTTCAAAGCCTTAAGCCCAAATGATGGTCATAGGGGACCATGGAAGGACAATACATTGGTATCATCCTTAGGAAAAATGGAGTTATCACTTGACTTTGGTTAGGACAAGAATTTGGGAAAGACAAAATTTGAACCTAATCTAAGTCTATTAGAAGGCCCATTTCATCTTTACCCTATTAGAGATTGGGTTTGAAAATTTGGTACGGCTTAGGGAAGAGATTAGGCACCCCCAAACCACTCGAATTTTGGGATCTGACCTTCAGGCCTCTTTGGTTCACTTTTAATGATTTAACTAAGTCATTGATTAGTCTAATTATTGCCCCTAAACATACATCTAAGCATAATCCATTTAGATAAACCAAGTTATCAAACCAAAGGGAGGGGGATTATGAAAGTATGAGATAAACATGCATCATCCATTCATACATAACATCCATAGTGAGGTATGGCTATGGCCAAATCCATGACCTAATCCCAAGCACTCACACCTACACCTAAAAGAAGAATCAAGTTAGTGATGAATCACATGAAAATAAATAATCAACGGAATGAAAAGCAAATAAAGAAGAATAATAAGGTCTATAATGATCACTAAACTATATCTCTACAGTTAAGGTACCTAGCATGTATCTAAGTATAAGATAACACATTTAATCATCACGAACCATAATTTACAACTCATAAAACGCATATATAAGTGCATGAATCATGGATAGAAAGAAGGAAATGAACATACACACACACACTCACATGCCAAGCATTTGGAGGATATTGAATAGCCTAGGACAAAGATTCATCCAAGTGAGGTCCTAGGGTCATTGAACCCTCACTCACCTTATTCATAAGGAGCCAAAACATCTAAGGTAGAACCTAACATGGGAGTAGTTAGAATGTTCACAACAATCCAAGGAATCAAAGGACTAGAAAAATGCTACTCACATAACATTAGTCATTCTAACACAAAGAGGAATATTAAGGTCAATGGAAACTTAAGTTCCTCTTTTGATCATTTCCCAAGGTGTCAAAAGCAAAACAAAATACATAAAACTTATAACTCAAAAGAAACAAAAAACACATGGCATCCAATCAAGGCATCAAAGAACTAAGAAATATTATTCATGACTATTGTGCATTCTAACATAAAAAAAGATAACCAAGGTCAAAGGAAACTTGAGTTCCTCTCTTGGATATCACCTCAAGATCTCCGAATATAAACAAAACTTAACTTAAAGTTTAAAGGAATAAGAAAAACACACAAGTATTTTAAGTAAAAAAAGCAAAGAAATCAATTTTGAAAGCTAACCAAAACTCCGTTTTTAAGTGAATAGGTATTCTAGGCCATAAAGCCTCATTTTATTTTGTCATTGGAGTCACCAAACACCCCAAAAGATACCTTGAAAAGAAGGAAATCTAGAGAGACCAAAAAGAAATTTTTTATTAGGTTTGTATGAAAACTAGGCTGTACAACCATGGAGAAGGGTTGTACAACCTAGTTATAAGAATGTATAGCTTTCATAGAAGGTTATGTAACCCTTATTTCTTGGATTTCAAGGAAAAGGAAAAGAAAGAAAAGGGAAAAAAAAATAAAGAAATGGGGTATCTTAGAGATGTTTCAATGATATCTTTGCCATTAAAAGCTCATGATTAACTTAATATCCTCCAATATTACTTAGGGAATACACAAACATAAAGGGAAAAAGGTCTAGTTCTACCTTGGTGAGAGAAGAATAGGGTTAAGGTTTAGTTTTTTGTGTTTGTGGGTATTTGAGAGGTAATTTATGCAATGTAACCTTAAGGTTTCCAAACCTCTCCCACTTCTTTAATGAGGGAGTATTTATAGGTGTTGGGTTAGTGCATAATGCCTAAAATGGTTCTAGTTGCACCATGGATGCATCTATTCATAGAGAATAGGAGTGTTGTACTAGAATTAGGATTTGCATATGGGTTGTATAGCTAAGGATAGGTTGTATATCTTTGTGTTAAGGCTGTATAGACTTAAGGTTTAAAAAAGGAACCAATTATAGAAGTTTCTCTGGTCTAGAGTTTAAGCAAGGTTATATATCTATGAGGGAGGCTATACAACCATGTAGTGTGGGTTGTATAGTCCTGTTTTATGGTTTTTACAACCCACCAAACTTGGCTAGCAACCTTAGGCTTACCTTGGGTTTGATATTTGGTCTTGGACTTTAGGCTTCTCCAAGGCTTTCTAAAATCTTCACCCTTTACATTATGTAATTCCCTTTGCATTTTAGGGATTTGATTCAATGATTTTCATTATTAGGCTTTATATCTAGAGGTCTAAAATATGATGCTCACAATTTGCCCCTACTTTGTAGGGCTTGGAAAATAACATTTGAGAAATGACAATTTAAATAAGTCACGATAATCCAAAGTGTAGAATGTAAACATTAGTAAGGATACCCAAGGTTACAGTTTCCTTAATAGCTCTTCAAACAAGTGCCAAGGTTTTTAACAGTCCTCTAATAAGTACCAAGCCTTCTAATAGCCTCTAGAAAATACCAAGGTTGATCATTTTCTTTTAGCAACCCTCGAACAAGTACTAGATTTCCTTCTTAGCAGCCGCCCTCAGGCATATATGAAGCTTCCTGGTAGCCCTCAAGCGTGTTCCTTCTTAATAGCCCTTCAATAGATACTAAGCTTCTCGGTAACCCTCTAGCAAGTACCAAGGTTGATCTTTTTCTTATAGTAGTCCTCGAAAAAGTATTAGGATTTTTGGCTGCCCTTTAGTAAGTACTAAGGTGTTTTATTTTGCATAGAACATATCTTATGAACAATTTCAATCTTGCATTTCTTGTTGTATGCTTTGGTCTTTATGACTGATGGTTCTTGGCTTAGGTTTGCCCCATGGATAGTTCTTGTTTCATCCAAGCATTTTTGGCACTTGCAAATTGAATCAAAGTCCTTACAGTCCTTTTAATTGTCTTGGAGGTTCATTTTTATCTAAATGTAACATACCTAGTCTCGGATATTACAAGAAGTGTTTCCTTAGGTTTTGTCATTTTTAGGGAGGAATCTTTCTAGAGAATATCTTTGGAACCTCTAAGGGATTAGCCTATCATTGAAAAGGTTCATGATGACCTTATCTAGATCCAGCAGCTTAAAGTGTTCTCTAGTATTATGAAAGTAGTGAGGGCACTTTGGGCAATTGGTCACCCTAAGGATCTTTTAGCAAATTAAGGGTATTTTAGTAAATTAGTCATTTTAGGCTCTTTAAGGAATCAAGAGTATTTTGGTAATGTGGGGCTAGATTTGGCCTAAAGGGAAGGCTGGATTAGGCTTAATGGGTTAGGGGTTAGGCCTATCATGCTTGAGGAGGCATTGGGTCTGCTAGGTCTAATAGGGTTGTACAGCACAGGGCCACTATAAAAGGGCTCCATAAGCCTTTCATCCTCATTTGTATAGCCTTTCTTTTATCTTTTCACTTCTTCTCTCTAGGCATCAAGCGTAGTTCCTAAGCAATCTCAGCTCCTTTTAATGGCTGACATGGTAGAATTTCTTGATGATGAGATGTATGATATCCAGGAGGAGTTTTTTTATGAGGATCTCTAGACCTTTGATGCACTTGATCAGCTGCCATCTCAATGGGTTCGAGCAAGTGAGCCTGCTGAAGAATGTGATGGTGAAGATGATTCCATTTGGCTATACTTCCAGCGAACAACATGCCGACAATTTACACTTTATATTGTCACTTAGCAAGAACTGCCTTAAGATCGGTAAGTGCCCTTTTCCTTTTCTTTAAATTTTATTTTTATTTTTTGTGCACTTTATCACTATAGGCCTTAGGCACTGCCTTGAATTTACTTTTTGTCTATAAATATTAGGTTAGGTCATAAAATATTCAAAAATAATTTCTAGGACACTCACCTTTTATTTTTAGCGAAGTTTATTTTGTTGTCTACCAGCCTCATTGATTATCTTGATTTGCGAGACTTAGGCTTTAATCTTCGACCTGTGCAAAAAAGTAATTGAAATTAATTTATGGAATGTTTCATGAATAATTAGGGTGCATACATGAGCAAACAGTCCATTATTATTTTGGAAATTTATCCCACGATATTTTGTCCTTGAAATTTTTTTATCCTCGTTCTTTAAATTGCATATGTGTAAACTTGTTTTATTGTTATTTTTCCTTTTTTTCTTTAGGAGATCATCTTCTTCCATAAGGAAGGTGACTCTAGCAGTCCTATTGGGGCTTGGAGACGTACGTTGCATCCACAGTTAGTATCATCCTTAATGGAATATGGAGTCACCACTCCACTTTGGTTGGGACAAAAGTTGAACCTATCTAAGTTATTTAAAAGATCCAATTCATCTTCACCCATTAAATATTAGGTTAAAAAAAGTATATATAGCTTGAGAAATAGATTAGGCACCCCTCAAAATTGCCTAGATCTAGGGATCCAGCTTTTGGGCATCTTTGGTTCACTTTTTACCTTTTTACCTTTATTATTAATTAATTCGATTAATGCGCCTAAGCATGTTTCTAATGCATCCAATTAAAAACATCATTGTCAAAGCATAATAAGCACATTAAAGGGGATGGGGACATATAATATCAAATGGGGAGATCATGCACAAATCATTCATAATCATGCATAATTATGCATAATGGGACATATCATATCCCCTACACTACATACATGAAGAATGCACATGTTAGTTGCCACCAAAGAGACAAAAATAATGAAGCTAACAAAGTGAAAGAAAGTTTAAGTAAAGGATCTCACTAACTCTTCAAGTTAAGGGAACCTAAGCAAAATCTAAGTCCAAAGTCAATACGTTCCTAACATTACATGAATCATGTTATAACAATAATAAATAAAACACAAATACATAAATCATGGAGTATGGAATATCATGAGCATGAAATGCAAGTGCACTTTAAAGGATATTAATGGTCTAAGGCAACATCTTAACAAGTGGCATCCTAGGGCTATTGAACTCTCCTTCACATTGATTCTAAAGAACTAAGCTTTCATAAACACCACTAACCATTATAAAGGTTAGGATGCTAGTCAAAAGGAAACTATTCTAAGGCTAAAGATATGTATTGATGTTAAACATGAAACATAACATAATGTGGGGTCATTAAACATTAATCTTTTTCCCTTACTCTAATCATGTGATCACCTAAAATAAGAAGAAATGAGTGTATAAGCCTTGCAACCGCTCCTTTTAGTGGGAATAAATGAAATAATTAGTTAAACTTTAAACCATAAAGGAATAGTAAGTTCATGAGGTAATAGAGAGTTGAAATCCCTTTCTTAATTATAGCCCAAGCTCACAAAATAGAATACTCAAATAAGATAAAGAAGTAATGTATAAAGAAACCAAAACCAAAAGTATTAAACTAAGGGAATAAGATCAAAATCTTGATCCTAGCTCAATATTTGAGAGAATATGGTCATTGATCATGAGGTCTATCTAATATTCTACCATTTGACCATCTAAGATACCCTAAGAAATCATATAAAATAAGAGAACTTAAGTGGAGAAGAATAAGATTTTCACAAGTTGTCCTCAGCCAAAGAGGGTTGTACAAACCAATAAATGGTCTGAACAACCTTCTAGGTGGTCTATATAGATTATTAAAAGTCTATACAACTCACTTGAACTAGATTTTTTGAAAAAGAAACAAAAAAAGAAAGGGGAAAAATAGAAAAGGGGAGGGAACACTAGGATGCTTCTAGATGTTACTTTTGCCTTCAAAGGCACTATGATGTGATTAATCCTTCAAAATGCAAGGGTTCGTATGCAAATGAGAGTCACTAAACTTAAAGAACCACCTTAGTGTTTAGGTTGAATATGCTAGGAATTTGATTTTACGTTTGAAAGTGTTTGAGCAGAGATTTTGGTAGGGTAACTTTAGGGTTTTTTAAGCCTCCACCTCGTCTTGAAATGTGGGGGTTTATAGAGGGAGAAGGGTGCACCAAAGCTGGTTACACTTCATTCATGACCTATAATAGAAAAGGGCCATGAAACTTCTAGTAGTAGGGTTTTATAGTGGTCTACACAGTTAAAAGATTAGTTCTACAACCTATTATGTTGGTTGTATAGCCTAAAGGTTTACAAAGGATAAAGTTTCAAAAGGTTCTACTAGCTAAGGTTTATAACATGACTATATAATCAAGTATATGGTTATACAACCATTTAAACAATGATTGGCAGACTTGGGTTTTAGGCCTTAGTGGGCTTGGGCTTGGTTTGGGGCTTGATCTGAGGCTTCTTAAGGCCTTTGTTCTTTTTCCTTTGCAAATTTGTTTTACATTATAAGGAATAATTCCAATAGTTTTCATCATTGGGCTTGCATCCTAGGTCTTAAAAATTTAATGCTCATAAATACTCCTTATCATTTCCAACTATAAGTATGCCAACAGCATACAATGATAAAATCATAAATTTATCCTTAGACCTTTTTGTATGTAGATAATGTTCCTTCTTAACAACAGTGAAATCATACAAAATGATTACATTGTGAAAATGAATATACCATTGCCTTGATGACTATTTGAGGCCATAGATAAAATTTAAATGTCTATAAACCTTTTATTCATGGCTTTCTTTAATGAAATCGATTGGTTGTTCCATATAGATCTCATTATCTAGTTCTTCATAAAAAGGCAGTCTTTACATTCATTTAATGTAATTTAAGGTCTAAGCTAGTAATTACAGCTAAAATTAAGTGAACTGAGGTAAATTGCATGACAGGTGGAAAAATTTCCCTATAATCAATTCATTCCTATTATGTGTACCCTTTCGCAACTAGGCGAGCCTTATACCTTTTAATGGTACCATAAGCCTTTTATTTTATCTTGAGAATCCACTTATTACCAATGTGTTTGCATCCTTTCAGGATATTAACCGGTTCCTAAACTTGATTAGATCTCATGGACTCCATTTCCTTTTCCATTGCCTTAATCTATTTATCTTTAGCAAGGTACGAGAGAACCTCTTTCACATCTTTAGCTCATCGTTTTCTTACAGAATAATCATAAAAGTTGCACCACATTTAATATCAAATCAATGGTGAGGAATGCCTACACTATTACTTTAATACAATTAAGATTCATTAATTCTCAAATTGCTCCCACTTGGACTAGGATCACTCTCATTCGCATGAGGTGGTAAAATTAGGACAGGTGAAACTAATTCATCATCTGTCAAAATTCTCTTACTCAAATGAGGCAAAGCAAACAAACCTTGTTTAGGAAACTTAGTTTTTAAGAATGTGACATCACACGATTCAAACTCAATTAAACTCCTACTGTCTCGCTCACTTATAAACATAATATTTTAAGTTTTAAGAGTTCTTATTAAGATACTTTATTTCTGCTTGGACCTGATTTACCATATTTATGAAAGGAATCACGAACATAGGCAGCCCAATCCAAGGTTTCAAAACACTAAGGTTAAGTTTCCTACTAGTCCATAACTTCTATGGAGTGGTGGTAATTGATTTTGTAGGCACTCGATTAAGTACGAATGTGTTGGTCAATAGTGCATCAACCCAAAAGGTGATCGACAAATGAGCTTAAACCATCATAATCCTAACCATCTCAAGAAAAGTTCTATTTCTCCTCTCGATAACACCATTTTGTTATGGAGCTTTGGGAATACTCAAATGATATTATATTTCTTTTTCATCATATAACTTTCTAAACTCATCAAAAAGTATTCTTAGTATCAATCAATTCTTAATGTATTTATTTTTTCTATCTAATTTATTCCAACCATATTCATTTAACTCTTAAAGCAACGTAGCACTTCATATTTATGAGATATCAAACAGACACAACCATATCGAGTGTAATCATCAATAAATGTGATGAAATAAAATGCTTCATGTTTAACTCCTACATTCATAGGACCACATATGTCATAATGAACTAATTGTAATGGAAGTTCAACTTTAGCTCCTTGTCCAAAAGGTTTTCTTATTATTTTTTAAGCTAGATAATGTTCACAAATTAACAAATCTACTTTGTCAATATTAGTTAATAAGCCTTCTTTGGCTAACCTATTCATTCTTGGTTGACCAATGTGGCCAAGCCTAGCAAGCCAGATATTCACATCATTTTCATAATAATGCGAAGTTACGGACATAGAAAAACTTACATTGCAACTACTTAAGTCATAATCCAAATCCATCACAATAAAACCAGATAAAATATAACCATAACCATAAAAGTTTGTTCCTAAAGATAAATTAACACACATATCATGAAAATGCTAATTGAGGCCTAATCTAAGTAACACAAACATAAAAAATCAAATTTTGAATTTGATGAGCAAATAGCACATCATGTAGGAAAAAGGTTCGACCATCACACATGACTAACTTGGATGTGCCAATCCCTTTAACTTCAACTTTGGCATTGTTTTCCACAAATATCCATAATGCTTCATGTGAGACTCATTGAAAGTCCACAAAGGCTTCTCAATACTTCGCTGCATAGGTTGTGACCCTTGAATCTATAATCCATAAAGGATGTGATTTAGTTAGAAAAATAGAGCTAGAAATATAATGTTCACTAAAATATGCATATGAGGTACCTTCTTTGACTCAATACAATCTCGCGCAAAATGACCATATTTGCTACAACTATAACATCTAACCTTCATTATATTCCTCTTCTTGTTACACTTTTTCTTGCCATGTTAGTTTTTCTTAGGCTTCTTGTTTGGCTGAGCTTCTTTTTTCCCTTATCTAACTAGGACCTACCTTTGCCTGCATTTTCACCTTGAACTTTGATGCTTGCTAAAATTGGTCATGTACACATTAGTACTTGACTTAATAACTTCAAGGTGATCATGCTTCAGCTTAAAAAGGCACATAACATCTTCTAGTGTTTCAATATTTTCATTGTGGATTAAATTCATCTTCATATGCTCCCAACCTTATGGTAAGGAATGAATGACTGCTTAGGCTTGTTGCCCATCAATTAAGGTATGACTGACATCTTTCAGCTCACTTATCATTTTTGACATTTGCCTTAAATGCTTTTTCATATTGTGGCAGAGACATTTCTTATACGTGTCAAACTTGATAATCATCGATCTGAGTTTGGTTACAGACTTACCTAAAAACTTCGCCTTTAATATGGACCACTTGTATTTGGCATTGTCATACCTACAAACTCACTCATGAAATTATCATTTGTGCTGCCCAACAACGTAATGCGAACTAAAGAGTTTTTCTTTTTCTAAGCTTCATAGGCTTCATAGTCCCTATTATGTTGGTTGTAGTGATAATTAAATTAGAATAATCTAATTAACTGAGTACTTAATAGGGATTGAACCAATAAATCTAAAATAAAGCTCAACAGGAAGACTAAGAAAATTTCTATGTAAAATAGATGGACCAGAACAAGACTCCACCATCACATCATACCTCACAAAATTCCTTAAAAAGTGTCGAACAAGTTTTGAATAGGGCATATTAATTTTCATATCAGACCATAAAAGTTCAAAAGTATCCCTATACTTTGGAAAAAAGAGTCGACCTCAATGCTTTATGTCTCTCTTCATGAGTGAGTAAACTACCTTTTCAAATAATATCCTAAAATCTGGCTATTAACATTAACAATGTGATTCATCTACGAGTCATATTATCAGCCAAAAAAATTGTTACAAGATTTTTCAAAATTTTAATCATCCCTTTCACTTTATTCTTTTGTGTCCTAGTCCTAAATACTTTGAGAGTCCTTATGGTGATTATTATAATTTTTTGTAATAAATGTAGAAAATAAACACATAAAAAAAGCAATCAGACAGATAATTTATAGTGATTAAAATAAAATTAATCAAATTTTTGTGCTATAAGAAAAAATTTTGAGACCTAAAAATAATTTTGATGAATTTTTACTGATTTTTAACACATATATATTCATAAAAATTAATTTTAATATCTCAAAAAATTAGGTTAAAACAAATATGAATTTGAGAAAATGGGTAGAAAATGCCCTTACTAACACCCCCATGTAGGAGATATAATCAGTATATCACGGCTATCGAAACCGTCACTTTTTACAATACCACATACTACCGATACCATAAAAATATAATACCGATACCGATGTCATTAAAGATGAAAACCGTAAAAACTGATACCATTAATATAATGCGGTATTGGCGGTATCCGATACCGATATCGAAATTACAATATGTTTTTTAAATCAATAGAAATAATGATTTTCAATTCAATACAAACAATAAATAAAACATTATAATTTAAGTCACAACATAATATTACAAACGCATTTTTGTTAATAAAACAAATACATTCATCCAAATAAACAAATTTCAATTCTAAAAAATAAAAACAAATTTTATCCAAATAAACACATTTTTGTTACTAAACAGTATACCGACAGTATATCGTTCAAAATTTTCAAAAAAATCAAAACTTATACTGATACCGATACTACCAAAATTTAAATTGAAATATCGAAAATTTTTGATATTGATCGGTATTAGTATTTATCAATATTAACGGTTCAGTTTTGGTGGTGTGTCATTTAGAGACCGCGAAACTTACACCCATACCCCTACACACCTATTAAATATTCTATTTTTTTTTCCTTTCTTTTAAGCAGGGGAAACAATGTGTCATTTCTAGGAGAGACAAGCTACTTCGAGGAATGACATGCAGTTTGTTGGGCATCTTACAAGCCACATGCCTTAGCGCTCCACGTATGAAAGGTAGGACATGACATACTTGCACGCCATATGTGGCTTTTCGATCTCAAAATTTATTTTGGTATTATATTATGGGGGGTCTACAAGTTCAATACCAATGAAGAAATTTATTCAATTGAATTAATTACAATAACAAATAAATTAACCATTCTCATTGTAGTGCAGCAAAAATTAAACCAATTATTATATTATTGATCATAAGAAAGATCACATATGAAAATTCCTTTGATTTCATAGTCTAAATTCAATCACAATTGTAGATAGATTTTCTTTTTCTTCTATTGTATCATGTGTGTTTGTGTGTTTTTTTTTTTTTTTTTTTTTTGTAGCAAAAAATGTATGTGATTTTTTGTTCATGTACAAATACCTTTCTTGTGTGGAAAGTTATTTTTTAAACAATATCTTCCTTTGGTAGTTTATTATTTAGATGGGTTGGGCTCTCAACAAGAGTGGACCCAAACCCATAACCCAACAATATATTTGAAGATTTATAAAGATTTTAGATAAATGATGATTAAGTGGTTTTTATATACCCATTTCTCTCTAAAAATTATTTTGCTTAAGAAAATCACCTATTCTTTTTCTTCTTCTAAATTCTCTTTTATGAATTTTGGGTGTAATTGATTTTCTTTTAGATAATTATTGATGATTTGGTGATCATGAAAGGTTTTATCATGTGGATTAGTTTTGGAGAATTAATAATGAGATTTTTATTATTATTAAATTAGGTGGATTGGTTTTGGATAATTAGTAATGAGATTTTATTTGGTTATTAAATTAGGATTTTTCACATGTATTATAGATTATGAAATTTTGAATTATATGTATTATTATTAAATTAAAAATTTTATGAAAGTGATCTAAATGTGTAAATTATAGATTTTTTATTAGAAAATCATTAAATTAATATAGTAAATTGTATATCATGATAATTTCATAATTTATGACTCATGGAATTTGATTAATTGATAAAAAAAATATGGATTATGTGTAATTATAAAATTATGAATATTGTTGTTTAATTGGAACAATGCTTTATGAAAATTGAAGAATGATAATAAGAAATTGATTTTAGTGATTTGAATCTTATGGGAGTAAAATGAAAATTTGAAACTTTATGCATAAATATGTGTAAATTTTGTCCGAGATTGCTAATATGTTAAATTCTAGGATGTGTATAGATGAAAATTAAGGATATGCATAAATAAGGAGGTGTTTGAATGTTTTATGATTTGGATGTTGAAGTAGCATAGGGATAAACTCTAGTATTATGATCCTAAATTGTCATAAGTGATAATACTTAATTTTTTGCATTAGATTCTAGTCAAGCAAAGCATAAGGAAGTTCAAGGCTTTAAAAGATATAAAGGCTAAAGATAAGTAGGGGTGTCAAAAAGGGGCATATGAGAACATGATTCACCAAAAATATAAATTTAATGGATTAGGGTTGAGTTTCAGTGGATTTGTATCAGAAATCCGTTGATCCATTTACGACACGACTTTAAATATATTATGTAATAGGTTGACATGCAAACTCATTAGTATTTGTTTACTTTATATATTGTGTCAATTTGACACAATTTATTTATAATATATGTAACTTATATACAATATCAAATTAAAATATTCATTTATATAGACATCATTTTATATGTTTATATTTATTGAAAAGAATTTATATGGTGTTTATTTGAAACTTTATGTGTTTGCATTTGTTTATAAGAATATTTGAATTTTGGTGTCGTATTAATCTTTATTTAGAAATTTTTAATTGATATTTGTTTTGAATCTCAAAAAATATATGATTATGGATAATATTTCAATTGATTTGAGTAAAAAAATAATATTTTTTACATGATAAATTTATTCAAGTTAAATGGGTCGTGTTAGGTTCTATGACCCACATACAATCTAATTAAATAAATTGGTTATACATGTCATGTTCGTGTAATCTGTTTAAATTTCATGTTATATTATGATTGAAATATCCTAACGCAATTAATAAATGAATCATTTTTGTGTTGACTTTCATCATGTCCTCTAAGTGGATTAAAACGATGTGAACACGATCCATCAACCCATTTTAATACCCTAATAGATAAGGGAATTTTTTCTACAATTATATATATATATATATATATATATATATATACACATTATAATTTTCGAGTATATGAGCCAAACTGTATGATGATGGTCATACGAGCCCAGAAATATTTATAATGATATGACTTTTAGCATTAACAAGTCATTATATATAATGATGTTGCAATCAGCCATATTGAGCCAATGATAAGAATAATTTTGGTTGATAAATTAATATGATGTTTGAGATTGTGATTATGGAGAATTATCTAGGATTATGAATGAAGATTACGATATGTTAAAGCATGCTTATAAATGCTTTTATAAAAAGACAGGAGTTCATATTTAATGAGATTATGGGACTTGGATCCCAATAAAATAGTGAGCATTGAAACTACTTGAATTCTGGGACCTATGATTGCCAAGGCCAATTCTGGAGGTAAGAATCCTAATGATGATGAGGCCATATGATCCATTATTATGGATAATTCAAGATATTCCACAGACACAATAGTGTATGTATCAGATAGTTGAAGCGATATTTGATACATTTATGATAGCATTAAGTATAATTTAAACTATATTTAAATATTTATTTATTTTTCATATAATATATTTTTATATGTATTATGGATTATGTATCAAGCTATATTATATCAAATATTACTATTTTCAAGGGTTATTGCGTTTTAGTCCTTTATTGACTATAAAAGCTCACCAAATAGATTGATATTTTTAGATTGATTATAATGCTAACTTGGAGTGATAGGATGGGTTAAGAAGTTTATTTTAGTTTAATGTTATTGTGAGACATTATCTTTTATGGATTTATCTATTGACATTATCCGTATGTCTAAACCACATTTTTTGGCTACTAGGTAATAAATTGCCTAAGGGCAATGTTTTGCGATTTATGTTGATTACAGGGATTATGCGTGGTTGAAACGTTATAGTCATTGAGAATGATTAAACATATGAATATTTGATGATATGATGGATTTTTGCAATTGATGAGATTAACCTCCAGTATGATTTTATGTTCGTTAAACGTATATGTTCGCAAGGGTAACGAATACATGAAATGATAAGGAGAAGAAATATGTTGAATGGTTTTCGTTTATGATTTCATGTTATAAAATAGGCGGGGTGAGGGTTTTTGGCCTGCCCTTTCCCTATTGCCATCCACCCTATAAATTTAGGATGTGACAAGATACTAATGGAAGCCTTAATAATACAATGTTGGCTTTTTATTTATTTATTTATTTTTTGTTGTAATTGCAGTAGTTGTTATAATGATCTTGATAAAGTGGTGTTTGATTTAGGGATTTGATGAAATAATGTTAGATTTGTATGGAAAGCATTAATCAAAAAGAAAGAATTTTAAATGGAGCAGTGCTAGGTGTTTATGCCATAGACAAGTCTATCTATAAACAGACAAAACACTTCTATCCTTAATTCTTATTTTTGCCCTATTATTTGTTCTTTCTTTCAAGTTTTTTAATTATAAATTTCACCATCAAAACCTTTTTCTTTTTTTTAAAGAAATGCAAAAGTAAGAAATTTTCTATTGTTTCACCCTTTGGCTCTAATACCATTCAAGCGAGCCTACTTTTATAAAGGTAAAATAAGAAGCAACCCTAAGATCTTTTTAATAGAGCGGAGTCTTCAATTTTTTTGTTTTTTTTTTAAGCCTTTCATATTTGTTTTGATAACGAATGCTACCAATAATGCCTAATAAGACTTTATTCTTGAGAAAATAATTCTCAAACTTATTTATCTTTGAGTCAACTCGTCTAGGATTTTGAATTTTTTTTTTTAGGATACACTTAAAGGAAAAAAAATCCATAATAATATTTAATAATCTTATTATTAGATAAAAATAGTTACGGATAATCCGTCATTAAATATCAAAGCAGTGTGTCAAAGCGTCAGACTTTTGTAGACAATAAACATGATTAAACTTAAGTTCTTGATCTAAAAGATTTTTCAGTTCAAAATCTTCACTAGAAGATCTTTCTAGTCTTTCAATCATACCTTGTGTAATTTAAATTTCACTAATTCTTAGTTCAAGTAAGGCAAAAATTGAACTTACAATCTTAAAAAGGTACTTAAAATTTATCATATAAATTTGATTAAAGCTAGACCTCTAGCGTCAGTTCTTATTAGCAAATTAAATTGAAGAGATAAATTTTAAAAATTTTGTAAATATATATCTTACTGTGAACGGTGGTCTGTAAAGATTCTACATCTTTAGCTCATCTCTACACTCATTATTGTCTATACTAATACATGAATGGAGGTTCTTTTTGTGTTTTTTGATGTTTTACTTCTCTAACTATCTAAAAATTACATCAATACTCTTTTTTTTTTGGACCATTGTGAAGACATATAATGTATATGGGAGCATAGATCACAAATAAAGACTTGGAGAAAACTCTAATATTATTTATGCTCTATTTGCTCAACTAAGGAATAGCTATTTATAGAAATTTTATAATAATTGGTACCTCTATCATTATTATTTAGCTAAAAAAATGATAAAACATAATTAAAGCATGATAAAAAAAAAAAAAAAAAAAAAGACAAATAACTAGTATATTGTTATTTTTTATCTACATACAAGGGCAATAATTTATAAAATCTTATCTCATAGATAAAATATAATAAGTTCTCCTTCATCACCACATATTCTGGGAACATGTCTCTTACATCCTACAATCATTTTAGGAAAATCAAATGCTCAGTTTTAGGAAAAACAATTCCTTAATTATCATGTTAACGCTTACATCATGGATAATATTTTTGAATTATTTCATGAGTGAGTTATTTTTAGAAAAATCTATCTCCATCTTATCTTCTTTGTTATTTTCGTGCAATGTAACACCCATAATGGATTTTTGAGTACTGTTAGAAATTGGAACTATTTTGAAAATTTTTCTAAAATGTTATGGTTATGATTTAAAAATTTTAATGATGTTTTTTTTCCTCTTAAATGTTTTTGAAGTTATAATGTTACACATTAAGTTAATATTTTTAGAAATAAGATAATATTGATTTCAGTAAAAAATTGATTTTAGTAAAAAATATTATTTTAATGAGAATTACGTTATTAAGATGAGTTGTGAATAAAAATATATTTTATGTATGAAGAAATTTATGTTTAAATGTATATATTAATTGATGTTAGTAAATAATAACGATATTAAATATTTTAAGTTAAGCTTTAAATTAATTAAAGTATATGTATGAATTAATATTTAATTTATTCTTATGTTTAATGATGAGTTTATTATTAAAATATTTTATATAAGAAATTATGTTATGAATATCAATACATAATATCATATTTTATTTTTATATTTTAAATTTAATTATTTGATATTTATGAAAATTATAAAATTAATTTTTATTAGTAAGAGTATTTTCAAGTAAGTCCCAAAAATTACATTATTGCATGTACAATAAAGATTGAATTATTTTTAGGAGGTTTTAATAGTGTATATTCATAATAATAACAATAATAATTGGAAAAATGTGGCTGTGTTAGAACCAAAAGTGTATATATATATATAGAGAGAGAGAGAGAGATGTTTCCTTGCTCTGATTCATCGGTCTGTAGCCATTAAGGGGCGTCACCGCCCCCACCTTACAGTCAGTCGGCTAACATTAACAACAACAGGCACAGTGACATGTGGCACGAAAGAGACCAAAAAAAAGCATCTCTGGTGAACCAACGTCCGAAACACACACCAGTCACTCTCGCCTTCCATTTTTTTTTTTTTTTTAATGGCTTTGACAACTTTCCTCTCGAGCTTTCTATTCACTCTAAGAATAATAAAGGTCGCCTGTACAAATGATGCGAGGCTTCAAAGTTTTTAGCCTCTCCTCAATTTTTAGGTCCATATGGCCCAACAGCAGCGAGTGGGCCGGCACTGCCACCACCACTGAACTCCTGCTTTCCCATATGTTATATTAATAAATCTTGCTAATTCTTTCTGTCTTAATTTTCTTGGTCAATTCTAGATTTCTTTTTTATTTGCATACTTCTGGTGATGTCAATTAATGATTTGATAAATCCACTTGAATGAAAGAAATTTGTATTAAAATCTCATTTTTGGTCGAACCCACCAAATCCCTAAGTAGCAGATTTTGAGTTCTTACATTCAATAGATGAATTATTCATCCTTTTCATTGTATATTGTAATTCTATTTTAGAAATTTATTTTTGATATTCTATTTGTGATTTAGAGCTATCATAATGTATGAAAAATAGTCATATCAAAATTGTTCTAATTAGCTTTATGAACTAGTAAGAACTAGAATTTTTATCTTTGTAAAAGTTGTTTTGGTTTCAGAGCCAATTTGATTAAAATATGGGAATGTTGACCCATGAGCTTTGGATGCCATATGTGGTAATCCTAAAAGGGGTTGTAGAACTTTGAAATAGAGTAAAACTAGTGTTTAAAGTTGCATAAAGTGTAAAAATATTAGAGCGACTGATAAGGAAGAAGCTTTCTAGAAGTTAGGGAGTTGGCCTATTTTATATATATCCTAATTTGATTAGGAAAATTGCTTACCTAAAATAAGATTTTATTTGCTCCCTAAAGTGTTTAGGGTAATCTGGCCATATCTGTTATATTTTTTTTAATTTAATTGATATCCTAATTAGTTAATATATTTAGATATAATCAAATTTAACCTAATTTTAATTCTATAACTAATTTTGTTTTATTTATTAATTAATTAAATTACTTGTTCCTTTAGTTAAGAAAATAAGATAAGGAGTTATTCTAGTTGGATAAAGATAAGTAATTATGTGAAATCTAATTGGATAGTTTAACCATCCCTAACATGATTAGGATGTGGATGATATATATGATATATTATGCCACATTAATTAATAATTAATTAATTTTGTAAAAATGATTTAATTAAAGAATATATGATATTCTTATTCTTCTACAGCAATAATAAATTGTTTTGTGCGAAGATGCTAGATTATATATGTGGATATATAATTATTATTTTAAAGAGTTAAATTAATAATAGTGCTTGAAATTTTAATTAATAATAGAGCTTGAAATTTTAAATTTTGTAGGCTTTGGGCTTAATTTTGAGCTTGTAAAATTTTAAGCATAAAAAAACAATAACTAGACTTTATCCATAAATTGTGATTTAATGCATACTTTAATTTGATTAATTTGTACATGAGGCTTGATTATGGACATCTAAGACCTATAGATGTGTTCTAATAGTCCTCGTATATCTGAATGCCTCACGAATAAGCATATGCCTTATGAACGGGTAATTTCTTAAGTGAATGAGAGTATAGAGAATGATCAATGGTATCGTTTAGCTAGTCAACCTCATTAATGTCAGACTTAAAGTAACAAATAGTAATGTTTGGCAGATCAATGGCGTTTTTGCTTCCTTAATCTCTAAAAATCATATAGTTATATATGCAATTAAATTTCTCAAATTTTGTTGAGAGTTAGGATTCAACTAACGACTACTATTCATAAGTATAAAAGAATATCTCAATAGTATAGGAAAGATTAAGAAATTCTCCTATTTTACTCTCCAATTCTCTAATTCATATCTAAAAGCTCTCTTTAAGCTCAAAATAGTATTTCTGACTTAAGTATCAAAGTGACTGTAGGCATCTTAGACCTCTTCAACTCATTTTGTGTCCTTTAGGGTTAATTCATCACAGTTTGACATCAAAGGCCATCAATTGGTGTCATCCGTAGGAAGCTCATCTCCTTCCTTCTGTTTAAAAATATACACCTAATTTTGAATTAAAAATCGCCAACCATCCAAAAATGTACCTCATCTCTCCCTCAAGGAAGAAAATTCCTCCATGATTGATCACACACTAGAAACCACCACAAATCCCACCATAAACATCAACACCACTACTTGGGCATAATTTTAGTTACCCTTAGCCCAACCCATGCATGCTGCCTTATCTTCTTTCCAAGCTCAAATAACATAAGATTTGACAACCAACTTAGGGAGTTCTAAATCCCTCATAGGCAAAGTAAAAGCTTACTTGTTAGCCTTAGCCACCAAGAAGGGGGAGGGTTGAATTGATATATAAAAATTAAAACAAGAAAGTAAGAAGGAAAATGAGTAGAAGAGAGACACGAGATTTATAGTGGTTCATGTATAATTGAACCTACATCCACTCGCCAATTCTTTACAATTGGGTGTTCCACTATCTTCAAATGGTGTTTCTAAGCTCACACCTAACTTTTACACTTGTGTTTTCAAGGCTCACACAATAACCTTTACACTTGTATTTTTGAGGCTCACACAACAACCTTTGCATTAAGACTGGTAGCAAATCTCCAAAGTATGCTAGATAGATTTTTGAATTAAATGCTTGTCAAGCTTCATTCGCGGTCCCTACTACTCTTTTGCGATCATGATTTTTCAATTTTCCATACGAGAGCCCAAAAATGAGGCAGAAATCCCCGTTTATGTCTAACGGCTAGTTCACGTGTCATCTTCTCATTAGTTCACTAGGAAAATATAGTCGTTGTTTTCACCTGCTCACAAAAGTAGTAGTCGTGATTTTTCTTGTATAGGCTCGACTTAGGACGCAAATTCATCTATCAAAATGTTCATCTTCTTCTTCTTCATGATTCGCGGTAGCTACCCAGAAGTTGCCATCATGATTTTTGTCTTCCAACAGTCACCTAGGACACTTGTCATGTTGTGGTTATGGACTTGATTCCCTCTTGAGTTATTTCGAAATTCACGGTAGCGACTGAGGTGTGACACTTACCGTGAATTTATCTATGACTTTGAGACTCTCATCTTGGGATGGGTCACGGCAGAGAAGTGGTCTACGAATTTGCCTGTCCAATTTTTCAACTTGCCTTAATCGAAGTAGCGGTCGTGACACTTAAAGTTGCAGTAACAAATTAGGAGACACTTTGCTTTCTTTAGAGATTATGGACTTCATCCAACTTCCAACTTAGAGACCCACTAAAAACTATAAAATAACACTTAATTGAAACATTAAAATTGATCAATCTCCTTTGTCAAGATCAAAAGAGGTTCAAGACTTAGGATTAACCATCCTAGTCCAATACTAGTTAATAAGGATCCTCCAAAATTAAATGTGTTAGAATCTAAAAACACCAAATATGAAGATATGACAAGACCAATGATAATAAATCAGATCACCTTTAGGAGAAGATCTTATATGAGGAAATGACATAGTCGAAGAATACTTACTTTAAGGAGAAAAAATGGTAAAAAGGGTCTAGAAAGAAGGGCTCAGAACCATCAGTTAAGAAGTGCCTTAAGGCTTCTCCTTAGTGCGAAAGATAATTGAAGAAAAATTTCCATCCAAATGGAAACTTCCTAACCTGTAGTCTTATGACAAAATAGGTGATCCCTAAATGCATCTATCTACCTTTCAAATGATAATTCTCCTTAACAATATCTCATATGTAATCCTCTGTAAAGTATTCCCATCTGCCTTAATAGGGATTACATAGAGATGGTACCTCTAACTCCTTTCTAGATCATTCCATTCATTCAAGGACTTAGAGGAAAACATTCCAATAAGTCTTTTAATTTCATGGTTATGCTCAAACAAGTATAATCTTGCTTTTTTATCAACCATCGGGGGGTTGAGAGGATGAGGGTCATATGCTATCATAATCTCAAGTTATGACACGCATTAGGATCATTGGAGGATCCTTTTGAAAAGGCCTCATAGGTTTTGAAGCCCTTATTAATAATCAAATCATCCATGGGGGACCAAGATGAGGCAATACTTTAGTATCACCCTTAATTGAAATGAAGTTGCCACCCGACTTTGGTCGAGATAAAATTTCAAGCAAAAATGGATTCTAAATTTAATAAGTCAATTAGAAGGCCCAATCTCTATTCACTCCATTAGAGATTAGGTTTTAAAAATTAGGTACAACTTGAGAAAGAGCTTAGGCACCCCCAAACTGCCCACATTTAGGGATATAACCTTTAGGCATCTTTAGTTCATAATTACAATTTTAACCATATTATTAAGTAGGCTTATTAATAGTCTTAGCGCATTCATCTAACGAGTTTCATAACATTCATAACATTTACAAGCATTCACCATGGAGAAGGGGTACAAACATGGTCTTAAATGGGATTTAGCATGCATTAATATATATGCAATATGGAAAATAAATGCCTCTCAACCTAAAGAACTAAACTAACCTAAAAACTAATGGTTCCATCAACTATAACATCTACCTTCTACCACATCCATAGGTCATAAACATATTCAACTCTAAGCCAAGGGATCTAGGCATGCATCTATGTCCGTTATCCATGTATCCATAAACCAACCAATATAATGAATTGAACATAAAATAAATATAAGGAATATGGTAAAGATAACATGAATAAATAATGCATGGAGATCATGAAGTGCACATGGAGAATAAGAGGGAAGGCCTTAGGCATGGTTGAGGTTACTAACTTGGATTCATTACATCATTGGATCCTTATCCAATAATGCTCCAAAGGAACTTTATGTAGTAAGGGTATCCTCAAGGCATGTATAACCATTGATGAGGGTTAAGATACCATGAAAGATGAAGAAACATCTAAAGAATGGACTTAGGGTTATGAATGTACATATGGTTTAATCAAAACAAAAGAAAGTAAAATGGAGGATCATAAGGCTACAAGCCTTCTCCTTTTATTACATGGAATTACTAAAATAAGAAGGAAAAAGTGTGTAAGCTAGGAAGCTCATCACTCATTCCTTAAAGTGGATAAAATAATAACTTATACAAATGACAAGCAAGCACTAATAGTCATCAAAACATGATGGATTCAAAGGGTCATAGGAAGTGGAAACCCTTCTCCTCATCATCTTTCCAATGGCATTTAGCAAAACATGTGAAGAAAAGCATGGTGCAAGAACATGAAAAATATCAAACAAACCTTCTTCTTGATTATTGCTCCTTTTATGCAGAGGAGATGGATCATGGGTTTTGAGACCTATCCATCTCCATTGCTAGAACTCACAATAAAGCCCTAAAAAATCTTAAACCCAAAGAGAAAAATAAAGGAAGAAAATGAAACTGAAAATCTATTGGTTGTAGTCAAAGTTGGCTATATAGACCAACTAGTGGTTTACATAATCAAACAGGTGGTTTGTATATTCTATTGAGAAGACTATACACATTTCTTGCACTATAACTTTTGGGAAAACAAAGTAAAAGAAGAAAATGAGAAGAGAAAGAAAGATTGGGGTCTTAGATGCCCTTTTTTGGCATGCCTTGCCCTTAGAGGCACTTGAATGAGTTAAATATCCTCCAAATGCTAAGAAAACTATGCAAATATGGCATAAAAATGTAATTTATACCTTAAATCCTTAGTTGGTGGGTTAGATGTTTGAATATACAATTAGCTATGGATGTTTTAATAGTGGTGTAGATGTGTTTCAGCAAAATAACTTTAGAAGCCTCCCCTCTCCTTTAGGAGAGGCATTTATAGAGCTGAGAGGGGTGCACTTGAGCTAAATGGCTCAAGTTGCTCTTAATCCTTAATCTTTACAAGTAGAATCAAAGAATCTTAATGAGAATAAGATTTCTTAGTTGTCTATACAACTAAGGAGTTGGTTGTACAAACTTAAGGTTAGTTATACAGTGAATTAAGAGTCAATGGTAAATTATTCTAGAAGGTTCTCTCTGTTAGGGTTTAAGGCACATATATACAACCAAGTGGTTGGATATATAGCCAACAAATGGATTCCTTTTAAGGCTCACATTTTGGTTTAGTTTAGGTGGTGGATTTAATTTGAGGCTTCTTCTAAGCTTTTTTTTTCCTTCCTTTTATAATGTTTTCCCTATATTCTTTGGGGTTAATTTAGGATATTTATCATCATTAGTTTTGCATCTCAAGGCCCAAAATCTAAAATTCCTAATTTGCTCCATTCTTTGTGGGAATTAGAAAAATGACATTTGAGAAATGACCATTAAACAAGACACAACAAAATAATGTGTAAATATAAACACTAGAAAAAGGATACCAAAGGATATGCCTTCCTTAGCAACTCTTTAAGTAAGTACTATGGTCCTTGGTAGCTTTTTAGCAAGTACCAAGATCCCTAATAGCTTTCTAGGAGGTACCAGTGTTAAACGTTAACTTTCAACAACTCTTAAGTAGGTACTAGTGTTCATGGGTGTCTCAAAAGCTTTTTAGTAGGTACTAGGCTTCTTCGTAGCCCTATGGCTAATACCAAAGTTAAAAAAATTATTTTAGCAATTTTGCACTGGGTATTACGAATAAGATTCCATTATAATAACCATTCTAACTAGATATGATTGTTCAATAGCCCTCAAATAGGTATTGAAGTTGAAATTGCATTTTGATAACCATCTTGGTAATAAAAGTTAGTTTAGAAGCTTTTCTAGCAAGTATTGAGAAAGATTTTATATTTTGATAGCACTTTGGAATGAAATGTTGGTTCAACAGGCCTCTTTGGAGTTGCATTATAATAACTATTCTGGCAAATGATGGTTTAACAACTTTTGAGTAAGTTATAAGGAAGATTTTGTATTTTGGTGATTATTCTAATAGTAAGTGATGATTCAACAACCCTTTTGGCATGCATTTAAGGAAATTTTATGCTTTGACAAGCATTTAAAAATGAGACAGGATATTGGTGGCCTATTTGATAAGCATTTATAAAGAATTTTGTGTTCTATTAAAGGTTTTAGTATTTTGATTGACTTTTCTAGTGCTTAGGCTTAATTTTCCTCACTTATCTTGGTTTTGAAGTGTGCAGGGGTATTTTGGTTATTTTGTAAAATTTGGTTGTAAGAGGTTCGCTCTCAGTTTTTTTTTTGTTCCTTTTCCTTTTCTTTATTTGCTTTCTTCTTTTCTTTCCTTCTTTTCTCTTTTCCTTGGCTTGTTTAGTGGTCTATATAGATAGGTACTTGTTTATACATAATTAACTTAAGAACACGAAGGGGTACTAAGAAAATGGTGGCACGAAGGAGTATTGATCGTCTGTACAGACAAAGGGTTGTCTGATACAAATGTGGGTAACTTGTCCCAAACCCATAATAAATATTTTTACCTCTGCCAAAGGAACGCTCAAGAATCAAACAAAGAATTTTAATTTCCAATTAGACCTCTTGATAACTTTTATCTAGCAACCTAAGTTATAATGAATTAAAGGGTGTTTAAGACTAAACCTAGAATGAACTAAGTTAATTTTAAGTTTAGAATTAAATAAATTTGCAAAGTTAATTAAGCCGTCACTTAAATAACCTTACCAAGTTCTTTTAAGAATCAAAGAGAAGAATAATTTCTCACAAGAAAATAGAATTATATTAATCAAAATTCAATTGTAAATATAGGGTTTGGATGACCTATTTACAGGTATTACAATGCTCATCTATTTAGGAATAAAAGGCTTAATCTTAAATTAGAAACTAATAAACAAACCAAATAAGAAGATGGCATATCCTATTTGACCAAGAAGAGAAGAAACATCCTAAATAGTTATTATTCCAACAAGAGAAAAATTCCTACTCTAATAGCATGTCCAATTCAACCAAGGGATAAAATAGGAAGAGGAACAATATTCTTTGGATCTTGAATATCTTGAAATATCTTTTAACTTGTAACTTCCTTTCCTTATGTTGTCACCCCCATAGTTCCTCTTTAGGATTATGGTTCTTTCACCTAAAGATACTTGGAATATTTTTGGAAGCATATTGGAATATTCTAGAACTTTTTGGAACCTTTAGAGCCTTTTAGAATCTTTTAAAATATTTTTTGTGTAATTTTTTCATTAGACTTGTAGAGTTCATTTTGAGGATCCACACATGAAAGGAAAGTATAAAAATGACTATCCTTAAGAAGATCCACTAAATGTTCCAATGCTTATTTTCTTGACTTCCTCTTACAGGAACATTCCTAAATTTTCTTTAAACTTCTTAAGGTGCACCCTTGTATTTGGTTCTTTGTATTAAAGTGTTTCTTCCTACTTAGTACTTCCTTACAAACAACATTTAGTATATAAATCCCCTTGACTATCCTTAAGCTTCATTCTCTCATTTCTCACTTTCTCCCTTCCTTTCTGACTCCAAATTTTCTTTGGACATAGTTGCTTAGGTTCCCTTAGCTCAGATTCACGATGACATACCATAATGCAACCATGCATGACTTTTATGATGCTTCGATTGACTTTCTCGAAGGGGATGACCTCTTGTACAATGAGTTGATGACTTTGATCCCAGGTCACAGCTTAGCTTCAACGTCACCTTTTAAGTGTGTCCTTCCTAAGACATGCGTGAAGGTTTTTAAGCTGAGCAGGGATGTGTATGTCATCTACAACCTACACTTGCACCTTGCCAAGACTAATTCTAGTGTGGTAGTTCATTGATCCTTGTCTTATATATATATATATATATATATATATATATATATATATATATATATATATATATATATATATATATAAGAGTGGTTGTTGTTATCCCAAAGGCAC
>CATIWR010391139.1:0-32042 GCA_949677035.1 Omphalea diandra
AATATAAAATATCTTCTTTATTTTTTTTCTGTGTGTGTGTCTATATATATATATATATATATATATATATATATATATATATATATATATATATATATATATATATAATTGTACACAGACATATATACATACATATACATGTATATGTGTAAACTAAATAAATATTTCAATTATTAGTTTTACTAGTTAACCCATCTATTTATTACATACTACTGATATTTATTATTTTTAATAACTAATAATTAGACTATTTATTAATTATCAATTATAAATTAGTAATAAATATTAAAAATTATTTTAATTTAACATTTAATATGTATATTATTAGTTGTTATTTATTAAATTATCACTTATTTGATTTAGTTTTTGGATGATTAAAAACGAAAAATGTAAAATTTATTTTATTTTAGTTCATAAAAATTAAAAGAGAAAGTTTAATTTTAATAAACTAAAATAACTGAATATCCAAACCGGTACCTCACTAAACCATCCTAAAAAAACTAAAGAATTGAACTAAACTATCCCAAAATTATATGAAATTGAACCAAAAACTTGACAATACTTGATTCTTTATTTTTAAAATCTTTGAAATTTTGATCCGATCTTGAAAATTTATAAATTTTTGACTTGAACCAAACCATGCCATTTCTATTTAGAGGTTATACTAGCAAAGAAAGAGAAATTGCTCAATAGGAAAGAAAAGAGAAGAAAATAAAAGAAATGAGAGGAGAAAAAATGATAATGAATAGGAGGCTTAGAAATGAGTGTAAATTGAAAATTGATCAAATCAAATTGATTTGATCAATTTATTTGGTTTAAATATAAGTTTGGTTTGATTTTTTTAAAAAAATTCAATCAATTCAATTTTATTCAATTTTTAGATAAAAATTTTAATTGAATTAAATTGAATTTATTTAAAATCAAATCAAAATAGGTTACACCTACATTAAATCAAACCAAGACAGTTTAACCTTGTTTAAAATTTATTATCTATATTAAAAATACATTTTATTTATTATTTATATTAAAATTTTAAAATATATTATAACAATTATTATTATATTAAAATATTTTAAATTTTATTTTTTTAGAAAAATTAGTTCAAATCAAACTGAATCAAATTAGTTTGATTCAATTCAATTTCTAAATTAGTTCAGTTTCATTCAATTTGTATCTTTAAAAGTTTTATTTTTTGATTTTGTTTAGTTCGATCGTACTCAGTTTTAATTGAATATCTACTCTAGTAACGAAAATGTTGAGAGCAAAGTTAAGGAAACATATAGTATCAATCACAGTTAACAGCAACAACAAAATTAAAGAAGCAAATAAAGATGGTGACAACGCTGATTTAGGGGAAAATGTAGGAAAAGGGAGGGGGGAGGGGAGGGGGAAGATAAAGGTTGTTAAGGGTGAGCATAAAGAATGAAAGTTCCTAAATTAGATGGAGAAATTAGACTAATTTATTACCAAAACCAAAATATCCGATTTTTTGTAAAAATTTTCTAATCGAAATGAACTGAAAATAAACAAATGGAATGATTTAGAGATTTTATGATATGCAAATTCAGAATTGGATCAAACCTCCTATTTTGAAACCAAACTATGTGTGTGTGTGTATATATATGTACACACACATATTGGAGTAGTAAACAACAAACTTAAAATTTATTAGAAAGCCTAAACCCAGTCTCTATAACATAACACACTACAGTCATCCATTCTAACCCTAATTCTCTCTCGCTTTCTCTCTCTCTCTCTCTAAAAGTGTTGCATCCCTAACCCTAACCTTTTCCAATCCTCTCAACCATACCCAACCGCCATCAAATACCATTTTGTCTCATCTATGCCATTACACACATTAGAAGCAATCTTAACCGTTTCTCTACTTTCTCTCTATATTTTACTCCAAACCAAAAATTAAATAGATGCACACCTGTGATATATGAAAACTTTAGTTGAGTCACGTTTATGTATTTTAAGAATGTTTTTGCATTTGGAAAACTTTATATTTTTCTCATTTTTTCAGCTATATTTTATAAAATGTCGTTTCTCTATGGAAATTTTTTTTTGTTTCCTCCTGTTTTTGTTTTCATGAAACATAAATGCACGCTTGCTTAACTCTCGGCTTGTCTTTCCTTTACACCTCCCAATTTATCTCTCCCTTTTTGCATTTGGTAAAGGTTGAAGGATGAAATTCTTCAAATCAAGTTAGAAATCATTATTCATTATATGAATTTTTTTAAATGAAAAATTATGTGAAAGTTATGAATAAATTTGATGCATTTTTGTTTCATTTTTTTTACTGAGAAAAAGAAAAGGATAAACCTTTGTGCCTTTTCATATTTAACTCTCGCATTTTAATTTCTTGTTTCTCTTATATAATTGAAACAATTTAAGAATCCATGGTCCTAATCAAATATGGTAAACTTAAGAGTTATAGAGCATTTACTTTTGTAAAATAATTTGAGGAATTCTTCTCAATTCATAATGATTATAGACAATCTTAGATTATTAATTAAAATAGCTTTTATCCCTTTAAAGAAAATTAAAAGAATCTTTATGTTTAATTGTGATTCTGCAAATTGATTATGATTTTATAAATATTAGACTATTTTTTATATGTTTTATACCTCAGTCTAATATTCGTGATTTTATAAAATGTTTGATTTTGATTGTAATTCTATAAATTGATTGATTTGTTCTTAAATATATGCATAATGTTCATAACATGAAGAATTGACTATGGTTTACAAATATAAAGATTGACATGGTTTTTAAAATATAAATAATCGATTGTGATTTTACAAATTGACTATCATTCTATAAATATTAGACTTTATTTTTTATATATTTTTATATCTCAAACTAATAGTTGTTATTCTACAAAATATTTCATTTTGACTATAATTCTACAAATTGATTGTGTCATGCTACATACAAAAAATAAGGTATCAAAAAGCTTTTAAGAGACTAGAATTTATATATAGTAGGTTCTTAACATACTTTAGCAATGATTTGTCGGGTGAATATGATTGGTCTAATGCTAAGAGAATTAGTAGGTTTCTTAAAAAATACTATGATGTTACCATGAAATATTTTAAAACCCTTTACTCAACCTCAATTTTTTACTTTCCTAAAAATACTAAAAATCTTGAAAGAATTAACTGTTAGCCAAACTCATGATAATGACTTAAGTTGATTATGATGGAAAAGTATATCAGAACTAAATTTGACTAGTATTGGGGATCATTGGAAAAGACAAATATGATGATGTTTGTGGCAGTAGCATTAGACTCCAAATGCAACATTGATTATCTTAGGACAAAATACATAATTTATTATGGGAAAGACAGGGCAGCCACTTTGGTGATGATAGTCACCAAAGCTTTAAAAGCCTTGATGAAGGAGTACAAGGTAGGTAAATTGAACGACGGTGGTGAAGAAGGTTCTGACGGAAATTCTACTTGTATGAGAAATGAAACTATAGAGGACAATGATATTGATGAATATTTTTTAAAAGTTGCAAGGTTAAGGTTATGGCCTCTAAAACTAAATTAAAGAGGTATCTAGATGAATTTTCTGAGACTTTCACAATAGACTTGAACTTTTTGGAATGTTGGAAAGCTAAGGCAACTAGATAGCTTGTGTTGGCCAAAGTTGCAAAGGATGTGTTAGCTATTGAGTTGCAATTATGTTATTTTGAGTTGCAATTGAGTTGGAATATAATGGTTTAGAGTTGGATATGTATTTTTTAAATTTCTAGATTTATGAAAGTATAATTTGACATTCAGAAAGATATTATTTTAAGCGATATATGTACTGTATTGTTAAATTAAGCCGGTTCAATTTGTGATATTAATAAATTAGTGATATATCAACTATATTGTTCGTTAAATAGGTGAAATTTTTTTTTAAAAAAATTGAGTCTCTGAACCAGTACTGTTCCACACTAGCTGCCCCATTTGCACTGAATATTAAATTGACTTGCACAGAAAATTTGATGCAGTGCAGTACAATCCTATACAATTTTTGAGATGACACTAATTCTTAGAAATTAGAATCTCGAATTTTTTGTGTAACCCAAAGAAATTTTCAAATTAAATTGAATTGTTTTCAAATTAAATTGAAACATGCTCAATCTTTGAAGTTGTCATAAGAAGAGAGAGTAAAAAAAAAGAACGAATTTTTTTAAAAAAGGAGGCATTTGAGTGTTCATTCGCTATTTAGCGACAAACATGTTTCTATTTTTCATTTTAATAAGTTTTTTAAAATGTGAAATTTATTTTTTTCTCTTTTGAAAAATTAAACTTATATTTTTAAAAATATAAACTATATTTTGATTAAAAATTATTTTTTATTAATTAGTTTTTAAACACACTAAATATAAAAAAGTACTTCCCAAAAAAATATTTTCTACAAAAAATTAATCAACTTGAAAAGGGAGCTCATCTTAGCAGCTCTTCGTAAGAATGAAAAGAAATTATTGGAATTTCCTCGAATAGGGTGAACGTGCACACTTGTATGAAAGAGGAGTAAGGGCATACATACATGATTTTTATATAACAAATATACTATTCTTTTCCTTGGCCATCTCAACTGCTGACAATGGCATAATATTTATTTTTATTATTAGTAATACTATTATTATTGTAAATTGCTGGCTTTTTTTTATTTTTTTGCTTTTACATGGCATAGGTAAACAAATCATATTTATATTCAACTACAAGATTTAGGAAGGAAAGTCTGCTATAATTGAGTTATATTTTGGTTATAAGAAATTTGAAAAGGGTGGAAGAGACTATTAAATTTTGATTTATCTCTTTTCAAACAATATTTTGAAAATCAGACTAAATCAGTCAATCGGATCAAAAAATTAAAAATTTGATTAATAATTGGTTCAATTAACTCTGATTTGATTTTCAAAGAAATTTTTATATTTTAATTATATAATTATATTTATATATTTTTTATTTTAAAATTTTTATTTATTATTGAACTAATTAAACTAAATTGATCAAATTAATTGAATCAGTCAAACTAAAAATCAATTAACTGACCAATTTACTGATCAATTTGATTTTAAAAACATTGTCTATGAGATGAGACCATGAATATTCAAGGATTAATTTATATTATGGCATTTTAATTGAGTCTATGTTTTCTGTTTGAAGCAAAAGCCAACAAAGCATGACTTTATCTTTATATGGCATTAACCAATGTTTTTAAAATTGATTGGTTATTAAATTGGTTAGCTTTGGTTGTGACTAATTTGATAAGTTCAATAGAATATCAATTTTTAAAAATTAATATATATATATATATATAATATTTTAAAATAATTACAAATATTTTTAATATTTAAATTTTGAATAAAAATATAGTCTTAAATTTTTTTAAAATTTTCACAAAAAATATAGTTTTAGATTGAATTAGTTTAATTCGATTCACTAATTTTAAATTATTTAATTGATTTTTTAATTAATTAATTTTTTATTTTAATTGAGTGAATCATTAATCGATTCTCAATCTTATTGATTTAACTAGCTAATATGATTCAATTCTAAAAGATTGACTTCAACAATTATAGCATAGTCATTGGTTAGAAACACACTTTCTCTTTTAGAATAGTTAAAGATTCACTTTTTATAAAATAGTTTTCAGAGAAATAATATTTTTAAAAAAGTTATATATTATGAAATTGAATTTTTTTTAATAGTTTATGTATTCATTTTTTAATATTAGCATTATGCTTAAATCATTCGTTAATTTCCCAAAGATTATACTATGACTCATATATCACACATAATTTATTAACATATATATGTTATCTCATTAATTAAATATATTTAAGAAAATTTTTTTACAGATATATATATATATATATATATATATATATATATATATATATATATATATATATATATATATATATTGATTTGATTTGATTTGATTTTTATATATTTAAAATTGAATCAAACAAAATTAAATAAAATTTTATATAATTTTTAGCTATTTTGAATTTAACTGAATTTTCTGAAAATTTATTTTGATTTTAACTGATTTTTTTTTTTTTTAAAAAAGGTTTAAGGATCAAAATAATCTATCATCCATTTTTCAATCACCAAAATCTAATATGAGGATAAATTTAAAAAAAAATTTGCAATTTCAATTTTTTGTTAAAAATAAAATAGGAAATAAATCTAAAAAGACTCTCAATTTTACTCCAATCATCTCATAAAGATAAACTTACTTTCTTTTTTCATCGATCCTAAATTATAGTTCACTTTTTTTCAAAAAATATAATTGATTTTTAATTTTTCTAATATGCATCTATTTAATATATCTTATTGTTAATAAATATGAACTATAATTATTTAATTATAATTAAAATAATATGAAATACCCTATTTAATGTAAGAGTATATTAAATATAAATAAAATTAATTATTTCAATTTTATTAATTTAGGTGAAAATAGAATCAAGCCCATATTTGTGTCACAGTAAGGGTAAGATTCATTAGGCAACTAAGCCAATTAAAAAACACACATTAATGTGGGGCTTTCCTCAAATTCAAGTCCTAGAAATACTCAAACATTTACTAATGTGATGCAGGTTATTCACCAATACAATTATAAAATGGACGGTGCTACCTTATCCGACTCGCAACCAGTTTAACCTCCTAAATAATGAAAATAATGATGAAAAGTCCAAATCACCTTAAATTTTTACAAAAAATAATAAACAAGTGAATCAAGTTTAACTATACATTTGATGTATATATCCAATTAATATGATAGTTACACAAAAAACAAATAAAAGTATGAAATTTTTAGCAATGAGGAAAAAAGTGGATAAAGTAAAATTAACAGATAATTATGAGTGATTATTGTAGGACGAAACATTAAATTAGATTATCTTAAAATTTACCATAATATATTAATACAACAAAAAAAAAAATGATTGAAAAACCCTCAATAAAATCGTATTTTTCACCACTAAAGCTCTTATATTATATATGGATAAAGAGTAATTTAATGAAAATGGAAAGAAATAGAAGAGGAACTAATTCCAATAGTTTTGGAAAATAAAACATATTTTTCAAAAAAATTTTGAAGAAAATTAGAAAATGAAATTTATTGCTTAGTTGTAATATTTTTCTAATTTAGAAAACTAGAAAACTATTTTTAAAATTTTCCTAATTTTAACATATATTTAAAAACTAACAAAACATGTTTTCCAATTAAACTAGCTTGCACCTCAAGTTCCTCTCTTTCCCCTTGTTTTAGTTTGTTCTCATTTCTCCCTCCTCAAAGCTCTTTTGTGGGTTCTATCACTTTTATTTTTTTTCCTTATTTGTACGATGTTACTCATTGCTGAGCTGATACATTCCTCTTTCCCTGTCACTTGGCCTTGCCTCTTTTAAAAAAAGAAATACTAAATTTATATTTAAGCTTGTTCAAAGCTGTGGCTATCTCAAACTCTTTTACCTATTTTAAGTTATTAATTGATCTTTCCTTGGACAAAGCCACAAAATCATGAATGTCAACAGTTCATCAGCATTAAAAATTAGAAAAAAGATCGACATACCTTGTTGTAATTTCTTTTTAAATAAGTCGATTTATTATAATTCATTAAATGAGCATGATTTAAAAATTTTTTATAAAACAAATAGATTTAATATTAAATACTACCATATGAATCACAATATTAATCATTATATTAAGTTTTATATTAAGTAAAAATTAAAGTAATTATAATAAATTATATTAGAAAAATAAAAAAATATATATGAGAATATATAAAACTGAAAAATAAAAAGTTCAAAAACAAACATAATTTTTATTTTTCATTTTCTGTTTTGAAAAATGGAAAACTGGAAAACAAAGAAAAAGAAAATAAAAACTGAAAAATGAAAACATAAATATTTTTCAAAACTAAACATGCTCTAACTTTTTTAGGAAGAGAGGAGAAAAGAAGGGGAATGATTCCTCATCATTCCTCCTAGAGAAGGAGAAATTGATTACACCTCAATTTGAGGTGCAAAAAATTTCAACTCATGAGAAAAAATGATATATATCTTTTTTATCCTTGAAACATAAACTTTATTTGTTGGACTAGATTGATAAAATCTAAGTCAAAAATGTCTTTTGATCTTGATAATGTAGATTGACATGTTCTAACATCAATTTCAATTGTTGATTTTACAGATTTTTAGATTGGTTTGTATTAAAAGTTGAATGAAAGTTTAAGTCTCAACTGTTCTAACATCAATTTCAAGTTTTGATTTAGCAGATTTTTAGATTGTTTTGCATTAGAAGTTGAATGAAAGTCTAAGTTTCAAAGATTACAAGTGGCTTTTTAATTCGCAGTCACTACTCAGTAAATCACGACCATTATATTGCAATACATTGAACCAAGTTGAAACAGACGGTTTCACAGTGTATATCATGTTCATCCTTCGTGACCGCGAATTTTGCATTTGCTAGGAGGGAATCAAGTTCTCAACCAGATTGTGCCAAGTGTCCCAAAGAATCATTGGAAGATCAAAATTCGTGAGCACAAAATGTTGGTCGAGACTGTGAATTGTTAAAGCAATGTTTCCATATCAAACAAAAGATTTCATGGTGACTGTTGAGTCTAAAGGAAGTAAAATCGCAACTGCAAATTTCACTCTAGCTCAAGGGTTATAACGACTATTTTTCTTGAAGAACCAATGGTTATGTGCCATGTGGATTAGTTGTTAGCTATAAAAGAGATTCTTTATCGTGAATCAAGAAAATTTAGTGTAATATGAGAAATCGCGACCATGAATTCCTAGTCATGACCGCGAACACTGACTGACAAGTATTTTTATGCAAGATCTGCCTAGCATACCTTAGAGATTTAGATAGAGTTTTGTATGTAACATATCTTTGGAGGTTGTTGCCTATAAATACTCCTCCAAATGGACTTGAATGCAAGAGAATAACATGTAATATAGCAAAATTCTTGTAATTTTATTTTTCAACTTTTGTACATTCAATTTCTTATGTGTAAGTTATTGTTTGATATGAGCATTAAACACTCTTGGATTTAGGTTTGAGAGTTAGTCGTTGTTGTAAAACTCTTGTTTAGGTTAAGTGTGAGCCCAGAAAAACACTTATAAGATTGTGTGTGAGGCTTGAAAGACAAAGTGTAAAAGTTTGGTGTGAGCTTGAGAAACACCATTTAGTGATACTAAAACAACCAATTGGAAGAATTGGGAAGTGGATGTAGGGTTTGTTTACACCCAAACTACTATAAAATCTTGTGTCTTCTACTCTTCTCCTACTTCTTCTATTTCCTTCTCAACAAACCTTCCCTCTAATATTTTAAAATTTTCACTAATTCCACCCCTCCCCCTTCCCCCCTCTCTTCTTAGTGCTCAAGGGCCAATAAGTGGTATCTAAGCCAAGTCTCAATCAAAGCCTTAATTGTGTGAGAAATAATCATGGCACAAGAAGGAATCCACACTAATCTCAAACCCTACTTTGATGGAATTGACTATACTCATTGGAAGTATATAATGGAGATCTATTTGGATAGTGATGAGGTAGATCTATTGGACATAGTAGCAAAAGAATAAAAGCCTCCTACCAAAGTGGATGATGGTAGTAAAGAATTGATCCCAAGGGAAGAATGGGTGGGAGCACACAAAAGATCAAATGGAGAGAATAAGAGTGCAATGACATTCTTCTTAGCTCCTTATCAAGAGAGGAGATTGGAAGAGAGTGCAACATTGCCTTACTGGCCATGGGTTATGGAAGGCATTGGAGAACTATCACAAAGGCACTACATTGGTGAAATTAAGCAAGTTAGAAATGTTTGTGATATAGTGGGAGCTCTTTATGATGAAGCATAATAAAATCATTATCGACATGATGAATAGACTCCTCTCTATTGCCATAAATATGAAGAAATTTGAAAGAATTTTCACTAACTATGAGGTAAACACCAAAATTCTTAAATATCTTCCTTTTAAGAAATTTGGTGTTAGAGTTTACAGTATTCAAGAATCAAATCAAAAAATTGGAAAGGTGCTACTGATGTGCTCATTGGAAAACTACTCAATCATGAGCTGATCTTCAAAAAGGATGAGGAAACAAAGAAATTAAAAGGACAGGGAGACAAAAATGAAAAGATTGATAAAAAGACCCTTGCTCTCAAATTCTCAACCAAAGATAAGGAGGTGAAAGCTGCCTTACGTGATAGTGATGAAAGTTAAAAAGAGGAAAAGGAGCTAGCCATGTAAAAGAGAATGAATGATAGGAGGAACTTCAAAAGAGCATCTCTCAGCTTTAAAGAAAAGAAAAATGAAGTGACTTGCTATAAATGTGGAAAGCAAAGCGACATCAAATATGATTGCCTTAAGCTCAAAATGAAGAAAAAGGGATAAGGAGAAGGAAAAAAAAAGCTTTAAAGCTATTTAGAATGATAGCTTAAGTGAAGAAGAATAAAAAGATCAAAAAGTTACCAATTTATGCTTTATGGCTCAAGAGGACTCCTCCAATGAGGTAAGTACTTCTCCACACTTTTTTTATGAATAGGATACATTTGATGATATGGATGAAGAGCTTCTTAAAGCTCTAACTTTGACATGTGATAAATATAAATCTCGAATAAAAACTTATAAGCAAAAATGTTCAAAACTTGGGGATGAATTTAAATACTTAAATGATTTTGTAAGTGAGTTGAGAACTTTTAATAAAGAACTCAATAAATCTTTAGAAAATCTTTCTAAGTATTCATCCTCCCTTAACTTTAAAAGAAAGGAAAATATTTTTTTTTGAAGGGTGAAGTTATTAAACTTAAAAAATCCATCTCTAAATTTCATAAAGGAAAAGAAACTTTAGATTGACTTATTATATCTCGAAGACCTCCTTTAATGAGACATGGTATAGGCTTCAATGGAGCCTTTTCATCTATTTCCTCTCTCACTACATTCATTGAAGCATTAACACCTTAAACTTTAAGCATTAAAGTCATTGGGAAAAAAGGTGCTCCTAGCACTAAGCCACCTATGCCTAAGGGTAAAGGAAATACTCTCTAAGGCTTAAGAGTTAAGGCTCAAAGAGCAAATTATGCTTACATCTATAACAAAAAGCTTGCTCAACCACACAATACATAAAATTCTCTTATACTCCTCATCACTGATGCACTTGCATACACTCTCACCAACAAAGTATGAAAAGACCTCCTACTCATACCAAAGTTATGCATAAGAGAAAGACTTATAAGTCTAGACTTCAATGTCATTATTGCATAAGGTATGGACACATAAATATGTTATGTTACATTAGGAAGACACACATTAAATTAGAGGACCCTTCTATACCTAACCATTAAGGACCTAAGTATGCTTAGGTACCTAAACAAAGGTGATTTATTTTTATTTTATAGAAATGTTTAGAACCCAACAATGAAGATAATGATTGACATATGGATAGTGGGTGCTCAAAGCATGTGACCAGAAATAAGAAGCTACTCATAGCCATTAAAGAGAAAGATCGTGGCAATGTCACTTCTGAAAGTAATACCAAGGGTAAGGTAATTGACATTGGAATGGTCGGTTAGAAAGGTTGCTTCTTTATTGATAATGTCCTTTAGTTGAACGATTGCAACTTAATTTGTTAAATGCAATTCAATTATATGACAAAGGTAATGAAGTCACCTTTGACCTTAGAGAATGTCACGTTACCACTTTGGTGGATAAGAAGGTAGTCTTTAAGGGTGAAAAAAAGGCAATACTTACTTAATTGACTTAGACAATTTGGCTAGACAATCCTTTAAGTGTCTTGTCTCTATTAGTAATAAAGCTTGGCTTTGGCATAGAAGACTTGGTCATACTAGCATGGAGCTTTTACAAGGTCTATCAAAAGGAGAGCTAGTGAAGGGTCTTCCCAAGCTTAAGTTCACAAAGAACAAGACATATGGACATTGCCAAATGGAAAAGCAACACAAAACTTCCTTCAAAGAAAAAAATATTATAAGTACTTCTAGACCTTTTCAACTCATCCATAGGGACTTAATTAGGCTCACTAGGAATGTTAGCCTTGGTGGAAAGCATTATGCATTTCTCTTAGTTGATGATTACTCTAGGCTCACTTGGATATCCTTTCTTGTTCATAAGAATGACACTTTTGATGCTTTCAAAAGTTTTACCAAAAGAGTTTCAAATGAAAAAGGTTACTTCATTTCTTCTATTAAGAGTGACTATGAAAATGAATTTCAAAATAAGTCTTTTGAAAATTATTGTTTAAAGAATGAGATTTCTCACAACATTTCTACTCCTAAAACACCACAATAAAATGGTGTTGTAGAAAGAAAAAATAGGACATTGGTAGAGATGGGTGGAACTATGGTCAATGAGTATTCTTTGTCTAATTGCTTTAGGGTCGAAGCCGTTAATACCTCTTGTTATATTGTAAATTGTATTTTCAAAAGATCAATTCTAAAAAAAACTTCTTATGAGCTATGGAATGGTAGAAAACCTAAGCTTTCATACTTTAGAGTTTTTGGATACAAATGCTACATTCTTAATACCAAGGACAACATTGAAAAATTTGCATCAAAAACTAATAAAGGCATCTTTGTTGGCTACTCTACCACTGGCAAAGCCTATAAGGTAGTAAATAAAAGTACTATAGTTGTTGAAGAGTCTATGCATATTGTATTAATCTTAGGAAATGTTCTCTTGCTGATAATCTTATAGGTGACTTTGAGAAGTTGGAGTTTGATTCAACTCCAAAAGAAATTGTGATTGATCGTGAAGATAACAAGCCATCATAAGAAAGTTGAGGAATCTCAATCACAATAAGAAGAAAAACAAGCTTAAGGACTACCCAAGGATTGGAGAATCTCCAAGTATCACCCTAAGGATCTTATCATTGGTGAGACACCCAAGGGAGTAAGTACTAAATCTATATTACATTCATTAGATAATAATCTTGCCTTTGTTTCTCAATTTGAGCCAAAATCTCTTGTTGAGGCTTTTGATGATAAGAGTTGGGTAATTGCTATGTAAGAGGAACTCAACCAATTTGAGAGAAACAAAGTATGAGAACTTATTTCTAGGCCTAAGAAATACCCGATTGTGGGGTATAAATGGGTGTTTAGGAATAAGTTAGATGTGCAAGGTTCTATTACAAAGAATAAAGCTACATTAGTTATAAAGGCTTACAACCAAGAGGAAGTCATTGATTATGATGAAACCTTTGCTTCCATAGCAAGAATAGAGGCAATTAGGATTCTTTTAGCATACATATGTCGTGAATTTTAAAATTTTTAAAATGCATATGAAAAGTGCATTTTTGAATGGTTTCATTAAGGAGGAAGTCTATGTTGAACAACCTCCAGGTTTTGAGTTTCATGTTTTTCCAAATCATGTTTTCAAATTAATTAAAGCCTTATATGGTTTAAAACATGCTCTAAGAGCTTGGTATGAAAGGTTTAGTTCAGTTTTTTTATAAAATGATTTTGAAAAAGGCAAGGTTGATACTACTTTGTTTGTAAAAAGGCATAATAAAGCTACACTTTTTGTATAGATATACATTAATGCCATTATATTTGATGCCACTAACGAATTTTTTTTGTGAAGATTTTGCTAAGTGTATGACTAGGGAATTTGAGATGAGTATGATGGGTAAGCTCAAGTTCTTCTTTAGTCTTCAAATCAAACAAACCAAAGAGGGCATCTTCATCAACTAAGCGAAGTACACAAAGGATCTACTCAAGAGATTTGGCATGGATAGATGCAAAGTAGCAAAGACTCCAATGAGTGCAACTATTAACTGAAACAAAGATGAATTGGGTAAGCCTATTGATGAAAAAAAGTATAAAGGTATTATTTAGACATGACCTCATGTTAGTGTTTGCCTATGTGCTAGGTTTAAATCTTGTTCTAAGGAATCTCATTTGAATGCTATGAAAAGAATTCTTAAGTATTTACATGGCACATTACATTTAGGACTTAGGTATCCTAAAAATTCATCTTTTAGTCTTTTTGGATATTCAAATGCAGATTATGTCGGTAATTTATTGGGTAGAAAGAGCACTTTCAAAACTTGTCAATTCATAAGTGAATGTCATGTTTCTTAGTTTATCAAGAAACAAGTTTCAATTGTCTTATCCACCATCAAAGTGGAATATGTGGCAACGGGATCTTATTGCACCCAAGTTCTTTGGATGAAATAACAACACAAGGATTATAACAAAGATATTGATCACATTTCTATCAAATGTGACAGCACAAGTGCAATAAAATCTTTCTAAGAATCCCATCCAACATTCAAGAAGCAAGCACATAGACATTAGATATCATTTTCTTATAGATCGTATCCAAAATGGTAATGTGGTATTAGAATTTATTGATACCAATCACCAACTTGCAAACCCTTTTCACTAAACCCCTTAATGAAGAAAAGATGAACTTCGTCAAGAGGGAACTAAGGATGCTAGATAGAAGTTCTCTAGGGTGAAAATTGATCTCACTTTATGTATTTCATTATTTTTTGTCAGTATTGAGTCATTGGTTGATATGATTGGTATTTGTTTAATAACTTTGTATGTTGGATGGTTTGGATTTGTTAATTCATAGTGCAATTATACTTTTTAATGCCAAATTGCTTGAATTAATCATAATAACATTAAGTTAATCATATATAGTATGGCCCAATTCTTTATTATTATTATTTTTTTTTTTTAGAGTGTCTTCGACTAAGACCATCCCTTTCTTGCAATCACTATTTACAAGTCCACCTCAAAAATTTTCATCTCTATCAATTCTTTGTTGCAATTTTAGATCACCATTATAAAATTTTTCAAATTTCAAATTTTTTGACTGTTGACTTCTTTGATTTCAAAGAAAATTTTATCCGTTACTTAAAAAATTTGAAATTAGCGGCTGTGATAAGTCAATAGTGACCATGAATTTTTGAAACCGCCGACATCATTTGATTTGATATTCAAATGGTACCTACTCTTCATTTAATGCATTTGTTACCATTTTTTTTTTATCATTTTTACTCTCTCTTTACTGCCTATATAAGCCATCTTCACACCTCTCTATTCCACTTTTATCATCCTCTTCATCAATCCTTACCTCTCTTCTCAAATCTCTTTCAAATTATCCTAATTGCCACTCTCATGGAACTTAAAAAGATTACTAGAGTAGAAAAAGGTAAGGCAATTACCCAACCTCAAAGCTCTCCTCCACTTCATCTAATGAAATAGATCACCAAAGAAGAAAAAGAGAGATTCAAAGCCAACTTTAGCAAAATCATCCAACCAAACAAAATTCCATCCACCTTTCTCCTTGAATCTCTCGACATCAAAGAAGAAATTCATGCCTTTCTTTCTAACCTTGGGTGAAAGGAGTTCATATTTCGAGACAAATCAAGATACAAAGAAATCAGCCAAGAATTTATGCTCACGGTAACTCTAAGCTGAAGGATCGAAGCAAAGGGACAATGTATAAGATGATTTGTATGGCTTTTGGGGATCTTTACTTCATAACCTTTGCTTAACTTTCTTATCTTTTTAATCTTCAAACTAGAGATAACATTCCATTCATTATCTCTGCTCTTAAAACAATTTATATGGAATTTTAGTATGAAATTTTTATCGAAACTAAACACAATCCCAAAACTTCTCTAGCTATATATATCAAAACCATCACAAATAGGCTCCTTCACAAAATCGTCACATTTTCCATCAATGCTAGGGGTGATGGAAATGAGAAAATTTCCCAAAAGGACCTAGCATTCCTTTTCTGCCTCACTAAGAGTAAACCAATACAAACAGAAAGATACCTTGTGGATTAATTAATCCACATGAATATAAAACCAAAAAGGCAATTTCTCCTCCCTTCTTACATTCATAACCATTTATAGGTTTGTGGGAGCTTTGAATGAGAAAAATGAAAAATTCCTCACTAAGAAATACCTCCCCTCTCAAAATTTCCTTGACTTGACCTATTTGATCAAAGCTAAGGCAATTCATCCTAACACATATGTTTACTCCTTAGGATTTAGAGTACTCATGCTTCTAAGAGAAAAAAGCTTGTGATTGAGGAAGTTACCAAAGAGCTTATTCCATGTCCTAAGCCAAAGGAAAAGCTTAAATCAAGATATTCTTCCATCTCTCCCTTCTTTTAATCAATAAAAAATTGGATAAGGTGATGATGACGCTCAAGAGAAGATTTCTTTTTCACTCTTACCTTCACAATAATGTAGTAGTTCTTTAAGATATGGTAGACGCAACTTCTTGTCATCTTCCTGACTTTGAGGAATAAAAAGATACTCAAGAGGAAAAAGAAAATTAAGAAGCAGAAGGAGATGAGGCACAAGGAGGAGGAGATGAAGAAATTTGAGGTAATGACGACAATGATGACATATATCTTACCTTTTAGTTTATACTTAAGCTTATAATCCTTTTTCTTTTGTGGTCATTTAGTTTCCTATGTTTGGCCTAAATATGTCATCAAACATCTTTTTTTTTACTTGAATTCTATAATTTGTTTTTAATATAATCTATATTTAAAGTTTATTCCCATCTATTATTACTCAATGTTGTTTTTATTTGCATAACATTATACTTATCCCTATAATTACAATTATCCATTCTTTTTTATCTTAACAAAGAAGGAGAGTGAACTTGAATGTTATTAGTTAAGGAGGAGTATGAATTCAGGGGAAGCATTTCAACAAGTTTAAATTGTTAAACAATGTTAACCATCTCAACTCCATACTTATGCATTCTTTATCCCTTACAAAATCAATCTAAGTTTTCAAAATTAAAAGGGGTGACATTGTTGGACTAGGTTAGTCAAACCCAAGTCAAAACTCTCTTTTGATCTTGAGAATATAAATTGATATGTTCTAGCATCAATTTCAAGTGTTGATTTTATAGATTTTTAGATTGGTTTGCATTAGAAGTTGAATGAAAGTTTAAGTCTCAAATATTGCAAGTGGCATCCGAATTTGTGATCACTACTCAGTAAATTGTGACTGCTATCATGCACTAGATTGAACTAAGTTGAAATAGACAGTTTCATAGTGTATATTGCATTTACCATTGAGACCACGAATTTTACATTTGCTTGGAGGGAATCAAGCCCTTAAATAAATTATGACAAGTGTCCTAAAGAACCATTGGAAGGTCAAAATTCGCGAATGCAAAATGTTGGTTAAGACCGTGAATTGTTGAAGTAACATTTCCATATCAAATAGAAGATTTCGTAGTGACCATCGTGTCTAACGAAAGTAAAATCATAATAGCAAATTTGACTCTAGCTTGACGAATATAATGACTATTTTTCTTAGAGAACCAATGGTTATTTGTCATGTGGACTAGTCGTTAGATACAAATAGGATTTTCTATCACAAATCAACCAAATTTAGTGCAATATGAGAAATAGTGACTGTGAATGCGTAGTCGTGACCGCAATCACTATTTGCAAGTATTTAATGTAATATCTGCCTAATATACCTTAGAGATTTAGACATAATTATGTATCTAACATCTCTTTAGTGGTTGTTGCCTATGAATGCTCCAACAAATGGTCTTGCATGTAAGAGAATGGCATTCAATATAGTAAAACTCTTGAAATTTTATTTCTCAACATTTATACATTTAATTTCTTGTTTGTAAGTTGTTGTTTGGTGTGAGCATTAAACACCACTGGGTTTGGATTTAAGAGTTAGCCATTATTGTTCAACTCTTGTTTAGGTTAAATATGAGCATGAGAAAACACTTGTAAGGTTGTGTGTGAGCCTTAAAACACAAAGTGTAAAATTTTACTGTGAGACTAAGAAACATCATTTAGTGATAGTGAAATACCCAATTGGAAGAATTAGGGAGTGGATGTAGGGTTTGTTTACACCTGAATCTCTATAAAATCTTATGTCTTCTACTCTTTTTCTACTTTTATTTCCTTCTCAACAAACTTTCCTTCCAAAATTTTAAATTTTGCACCAATTTAGCCCTCGTTCTTGGTGCTCAAGGGCTAACATTATCATTTATCAATTTGGTCATTTTGTCTTAATATTTATTATTCCCTCTCTCTAACACTCATCTAAGTAAAATTAACACATTTCCCCTACCTGCCCTTTAATGACAATTTATTATGTAGCCAAAAACAAGTTTGTAAAAAATTTCTCTTCCTCTCCCTTCAACTCCCTTCCTTTCCATTTAAAATACCTTTCCCTCCTCTCACTACCATATTGCCATGTATAGTGTTAATGAACTTTGTAAGCATAAAAACACTTTTGTCATTGTAAACTTTGTAAGCACATACTTGATTACTAATGCATCAACATGAAGGCTGATTGGGTTGCCCACATCTTCTGATGAGAAGGTAAAGAAAAAACCATCTAGTCCTCTAACACATTATTTACTTTCTCTCCTCCTTTTATATTCTTTCCTGGCATTAGCACTTTTTCCTCTTAATGTTATATCTTTTTTTATTATATTAATTATTATTGTTCCATCATTTTTAGGCAATGTTACATAGTTTTTTCTGATTCCTTTTCCAAGTTGATTATGCCCTAATATGATCACTATGGCTAGTTCATGTTACATATTAAGTGAGATACTCTTACACAATTAGTCTTTCAACTTTTTAAACCCAATGATGACATTCATTTATGTTATGTCTATTTGTTCCATAGTACTGGCAATTTCTTAACTTATCTTTCTTTTTTATTTAGGCTAAAATTTAGCTTTCTAGGCCACTAAATGTATTCCTTATACTAAATGGCAATGAAATTATCAACTCGACTAAAGTTCAACAGCATGGTTCCTTCTTCCTTATAAGGTCTCTAATCCTTCTTTTGAAATTTTGTCACTAACTCAACACTTCCCACCTTCTCCTACCTTTTAGATCTCTCTCATTCAAGCTAAGGTCAATTCTCCTTCTTATGTATATCATTTTGTTTCACCTATAAGCAAATTAGCTTTTCAAAACATTCATCATCTTGCCTGATATACTTTTTATTTCTTGTCATATGGTCTTTTTTCATTATAAATAGGCTTTTGATATGTGAGTTAAAGAAGCTAACTTGATTTGTTCCTTTAGTCCTGGCCTCTATGGCCCTAGACTAGTCTAAGTCTATAATCTATTATACTTATCTATTTAATTGAGGTACAAGTCTCTCAAGGACATCCTCTAGTTGCACCATAGTTTTTAGGTGGAATATTTTCTTAGGGGCTAACACACTAGCTATGAACTCATTGATAAAATTTATGGCTAGATTTAAGAACTAGCTCACACCACTTGAGGTGAGGTTTTTATACCATTTTTTCTCTTGAGAGGCTTAATTTGATATGGTGGAAAATACTTTTTATTAACACAACATTTGAGGCATTTTGGAGGTCTATAATGGTTTTATAACTAAGCATATGCTCTTCAAGATTAGTGATGCCATCATAAGCCTCCGTGGTGGGGAATTGAAACTTGGGTAAGACAATTCATCTTAAACACTCTATACAAAAGGAGACCTTAGCACTATATATATAAGTTTTTTCCCCTCTTTCTTACGATGATGAAACTCAACATTAAACTTCTTAAACATTTCCCTTTCTAGTTTGCTAATTGATCTTGTTTCATATGTAAACCATTAGCTAGCTTTTTGGGATGTCTTGATGAGCTCATATGTGTGCAAGCTTTTTTATTTTGTTACAGAACTAAACTTTCCATTATCCCTTCTTTCCTCCTACATAATGCTTCTGTAAAAGGAACTCGCTACTTTTTCTTATCTTTCTTCTCAATCTTACTTTTCTTTTAGGTTATAACAATCACTGAACTCTTTTCTAACTAATTCCATATAAGATCTAATCATTTGAGACCATCGCCTCTCATTTTTATCTATCCTTACATTTGAACTATCTTAGCATTCATCTACAAATCATAAGATTTTCTTCTTTCTCTATCCTTTACTGGATAATGATTTTACATAGGGATATATATAGTTAAAGGATGGAAGCCTTTTTAGTCTAGAGTTTATTGGTTAAGTAAGGCTTGAATTTGGAGCACTATTTTATCCAAGATTTAGTATGGTACTTAAAAACTCTTAAATGGAAGGTTATGATATTTGTTAAGTGATATAAATGGAAGCACCTAATAGTGATGAAATACTTTGAAAGAAATGAAAATTTTGTATTCTATTCTTTATTATTTTTAGTTTGAAGTCTTATCACTATTATGCAATGTATAAGTGTAGTTGTATTCATATGGGCCCTTAATAGGTTAAAATATGGCTATGTCCTTCAAAGGTTTTGATTTCTAAAGAAAACAAGAGTATTTTTAATGGAAAACACCAATTTGATATGGTTCAATATAGTGATGCCTAGCATAGAGCGCACAAAATGTAATTTAGATGACCTATAAAATAAAATAACTGAGGTGAAGTGAGAAAATGGGGTTTAGCTAAGACACTTTAATGTCGAAGTATATGCAAGCTTTTCTCAAAGCAAGAGGCAAGATCATTTACTAACTAAGTAAATTTTAATATGAAAAAGGGATGAAGTAATGAAGAAGAAGCTACCTATCACTATGATTATGCTATTTTTTATACTTATAAGTTAAGGTTTAAGGTTTTAAGAGTATGACATGATCTGAACTATTATGAAGGTGTATAGATTTATCTATATTCAACTAGCATCAGAACTTAGCCTTACTCATTATATTTATAACTTAACATGACTTGATAAGGTTTTTAGGCAAGATATTATAGGCAAGGTAAGACTCCTAAATTGGTGAGTTCCACAACTTGATCTATAAAATCATGGGTAGTTTGACCCAAGTTATATGAGTTGGGCTAGGTGGGAATTTGTGTACTCACTATTTGACATTCCTCTTCAAATGTTCTTATATTATTGGTCAATGATTGGTGACCTATATCAATTTCCATCTCATCCAACTATTACTCTCGAAAAAAGAGCTTGCACTTTGTTTTGCTTTGTGTCTCTCCTTTCTCAACTACTATTATCTTTTTATTATTTCTTATGTTATTTATTTAAAAAAGTGAACACTTAACCTTCAATAAGTACTCAAGTAAGAATGATTTATTAAATAAATTCCAAGTCTTATTTTTAAAGCAGATTGAAATTATTTGGGACCAATAGATATGTAATAATAAACAAAATAAAATTAAGAAGACACTTATTTATGTGGTTTGGCATAAGTCTACATGTATGAATAAAAAGCACCTAAACTCCACTAAAAACATTAAAGAGTACAAAATAGGATGGAGAAAAATCACTCAAATTTTAAACCTTAATACACTAAAATCTCACTCACATTAGTCTCACAAATTCACTCGTGTTTGCACTCTTACTATATTTGCTTGTAAACTTGCTTATTGGTGAGGAGTTTTCCATAACATGTATATATAAGTACCAAAACTTGATTAGCAAGTAGAGATGAGTGGCAATAAAGACAACTTTATCATTGAATTTTATGGAGGAGGCACCAAGTTTACTTGGTTTATACTAAAAGAAATATTAGGCTTTTAAGAAACTTATTTCAATTTGAATGAGCTAGTGCCAAATTTAAGGTATTCACAAAGTTGAGATTTATATTTGAGATGGGCTAAAATTCAAGACATATTAACAAATCTCCATATTGGTGTTAATTTTTTTTATCTTTAATTGTAGAAAATTAATGAATTTCACTCCATCTTTTTCATTAAGGTCTTAAAGGCATCACTTAAATATGATAAATACTAATCAAGTCTAAGTGATACTTGAACTTATTCACTGTAAGAGACTTAGCTACATGTTAGATAGATTATCAATAGTACCAATTTTCTATAGTAAATATTTTCTTGAAAAATAATATCATAAGCAAAGTGGTATTTCATATCAATATGCTTCATCCTCTTATGAAACATCTAATCCTTGGTCAAGTGAGCAACATTTTGACTATCATAATGGATGACAAACAACTGTAGATTCAAACTAGGTTCACAAAAGAAGCCTCTCAACTAAGTAGCTTCCTTTATGGCCTCAACTATTGTCATATTCTATGCTTCTATAGTGGATAAAGCGATTATAGATTATAAAGAGGCTTTCTAACTGATAGCATATCTACCAAGAAAAAACACATAATTAGAAATAGATATCTTCATATCAAGATCACCCTTATTATTTGAATCAATATAACTAATCACATTATCCTTACTCCTTCCAAACTCTAAATAGGAATTTTAGTGCCCTATAAATATCTAAAAATCAATTTCATTACTTATCTCTACTATAATTAGACATATGTCTAACAAAACTAGTAATTGCATCTCAAATGTCAATGTGAGTACAAACCATGGCAGTGACACTTCCAACAACACTATAATAAGGAGCATGTGACATGTACTTAATTTTTTTTTGACTAATGTGAAATAGCAATAGATAGTCTAAAAATGAGCACCAAGTAGAGAATTTATAGGTTTAACATTTCCATGCCAAAATGCTTTAAGTATTTCTCAATAAAGCTATTTTGATTCAAATACAATTTACTAATATTTTCTATCTCTATGAATCTCCATAGCTAAAATTTTCTTAGCTACTTCAAATCTTTCATCTTAAATTTGCCATTCAATTTTTCTTTCAATCTATTGGTCTTTAACATATTCTTAGTAATAACAAGCATATCATCAATATAAATTAATAACTAAACAAATGAACCATCACCTAAGTTTTTTTAAATAAGCATGACTATCATATTAGCTTTAAGAATAGCCATGTCTAATCATATAGGATTCAAATATCTTATACCACTATCAATGAGAATGTTTCAAACCATATAGTTTTCTTCAATAAATAAATATGGCCTTCCTTGTCTTCAATCTCAAAACTCTCGAGTTGTTACTTGTAAATTTTCTTCTAAAGCTCACATGCAAGAAGGTAGTCTTAACATCTTGGTGTTTTAACTTTAAAACATACATGACAACCAATGCAAATAAGACATGAATAGAACTATGTTTAATAACAAATTATAAAACATCATTAAAGTTAATCCCATGAAATTGACTATAGCCCTTTTGTAACCAACCATGCCTTATATCTAGCAACTTCAACTTTGGGAATACCTTTTTTCTTCTTGAAGACTCATTTGCAACTAATAATTTTCTTATTTTTAAACTATTTGACCAAATTATAAGTTTTGATCTTATGGAGAGTCTTCATCTTTTCTCATATAGCTATTAACCACTTAGCTAAATCATCACAAGAAATAACTTTTAAATATATGGAAGGTTCACCAACACTATTTGTTTTGTATGCCATAGCTAATGCATATGTAATATAATTAGTGTCAAGTAATCTTTAAGGTATTCTTTTCTCTCTCGTTAGCCTTTAACTAATGTTCCTCCCATGATGGTGTGGCTGTCTAAACAAGAGTCATTAAATTAGGCCTTGCTAAATTGAAACTGATGACCTTAAGGCTTTATAATCATTGGTTTTAAATGGTTTTGAATATGACAAAATATTAAGAAGTTTTAATATCTCTTATAATATATATTAGTTAATTCTAAGATAAATAGAATAAAATATTTATGAAAGAAAATCCTTAAAAGATGAACATGATTTTAAGTACTTAAGATGATAACTAAGCAAGAATGGAGTATGGATCATCCACTCAGAAAAGGTAACTAAATATGCCCATAAAAAGAGTGAAATTAAACTAATGTATAGAATGATTCTAAAAGAATTAAAAAAAAAAGTCATGAAGTATGATTAGAAAATTAAAGACATCTAGTTTCTAGAGAATAAAATGATCCATAAATATAAGGTATATATAAAAGGTTATGGGCATTTTAGTATGCTAAATTTGAATTTATCATATAGATGAGTCAACTTCAAAAGGATCTATATGTCAAATAAAAAGAATTAGATGATTAGTAATATATGAAATAAAATTTTGGAGCCTACTTTTTATATATAAAAAAAAAAAGTTGCAATTTAGAGCTCTGTAGAGGAACTTATGACTATTTGAGTAAGAAGTGTTTGTATAGAATAAGCATCAATGCTTATTGAAGTGAAATCAACCAATGACTATTGAATTATCCAATGGTTGTTAAAAATTTCTATCCCCTTACTTTTAATAGATAAGACTATCAATTTTGTCCATTTTTAAATCACGTCAAAGTCTGTTAAACATTTCTAATGGTTGTTAAATTTCTTTAATGACTAATTTTGTGTTTGGTGTATTTCCAACCATTCAAATAGACCTAAGCACATATTAAAGACTCTTAATATGACCTTTGGAAGGTTTTCTAATATATCACAAGTGGTAGAACAAGTTACAAAAAGCATTCAAGCTTTATGTGTTCCCTCATCCATTACTCTATGCATTGGGTTTACTTCTAGTAAAAGGGTTGAGTGTGTTAAAATGTGAGTGTCCTTTTTTTAGGATCACCATTAGTTAATTTGGATTTTAGAATATTATATATTATTTATACAAGTTTTAACTTATACCGTGAATAAATTGAGTAAGGCTTGAGGTAGTGTCTAAAAACTATTTTGTTTAGGTGTGAGTAGTAACCATAACAACTTGGGAAAGGTGTAAATAGTACCCATAAAGTACTTATGTGTGAGTGATATCTATAAATCACTTAAATAAATAGTACCTAATAAGCTGCTTTAATAGTTTTGGATTACACCGGTAACTCTTGTAGTGAAAGATTCTATTGGGAAACTAAAGGAAAAGATGTAGGCAAGGATTGTTTGTTAAACCTATATAAAAATTATGGTGCTAACTCTAACTCTTCTCGCCCTCCTTTATGTGCTTGAGCTCAAAGTTTTGAATTTTGTAATATTTATTATAACCTTATTCGTCCCCCTTTAGAGCCCATTTGAGATCAACATAACCATTCTATAAAAGCAAATTCTCCATCTCAAACTCCACTTCCTTAACAAAATCTTCAACTCCTATATTATATCAAACAAAAGATTTTTTTCTTCAGTTGAACATATCATACTTATTAAATAAAACATCCCATGTAATTAAAAGTTTAGGAGAATTAGGTTAAGAAACTACACTTCATATCTCTTTATGTTAGTAAGGTAACTAATAGAATTGCCTTTTATATCTAAGTTCCAATTTACTATGATTACATGAACATAAATAGAATAACCAATATCTTTAAATCAGAATTATTAGTAGGCTATGCAAACTATACCTCTTTTAGAGTCTTCAAATCTAAAGATGTAAATGGAGAATGATTCACCAAATCGCAAGCTATAAAAGTTGTTTTTGCCTACAAATCACTAGATAGGCTAGAATTGGATAACATGCAGTGCACTATCTCTACCAAAGTTATATTTATACGTTTGGCCACACCATTATGTTGTAGGTCTTTTAGCTGTAAGGCATCAAACAATACCCTCATCCTTGCAAATTTTATTAAATTCACTATCATAAATATTATCCATTTAAAGATACTTGATTTTATTGCATGTCTGCTTATTTACTAAATTATTCCACTACTTAAAGGTAGCAAATGCCTCTTTTTTTTTTTTTTGTTTTAAACAATAAATACATACCTCTATGGAGGAACCATCAGTCAAGGTAAACATGTATTGAGCACTACCTTTTGAGGGAAGATGGATATAACACCAAAGGTTAGAATGAATATAATCCAAAGTTTCATTAGTATTATGAACTCTAGTACTGAAGCTAACACTTTCTATTTGTCAGAAACACAATGATCATAAAAGCTCCAACGTAAATGTACTTTAGTCATAAAAAAGATCCCTTTTACTAAAAACTTTCAAACCTCTTTCACTCTTGTGTCTTAACCTCATATGCCATAATCTAGTGACATAAAAATTTAACAAGGAAGAAGAAATAGTAGTTGTACCTATCATAGAAGATGTTGAAATCATATAATATACCAATCCATGGAGCCTTCATCACAACAAGAGCGCCCTTCATAACCTTCACAAAACCATTCTCACTAGAAAATCTGTAATTAATGATTTTCAAAGTGCTCAAGTAAATAAATTATTATTCATGTTTAGAACATGTCACACTTTAGTTAATGTTCTCACCACACCATTGTGGATTCTTATTTTAATTAAACCAATTCCAACGACCTTGCAAGGAGCATCATTGCCTATCAACACAACACTATTAATAGGTTCATAAGTGCATAACAAATTTTGTTAACATAAAAATGACATAAGTAAGTAGGACCCAAATCCTACCTTTCCTTTAGGTTTAGGTTCATCTTTGGTCATAAAAAGGAAATCACACTCTAACTTACCTTATTTTCCATAATATTGGCTTTTGTATGTTGATCATTCTTTTTTCTGATCTTTCACTTTATTTTCTTGCATATTTTTTAACTTATAACAATTTCCTTTAATGTTTCCCATTTTCTTACAATAGTTATAGGTCAACTTTTTATGTTGAGATTTGGATATAGACTTGGATTTATTATTGTTGCCATAATCTCTATTATTGATCTTCCTCTAATAATTAGGCCTTCTATTGGTATTTCATTAATGAAAGTAAATTCTTTATCCATAAGCTTTTTGAAAATGACATCGATTTCACCTCCTCCAAAGTCAAAGTAGCTTCACTTAAAATTAGAATATTTTTAAAATGCTAATACGATGGAGGCATCGAACAAAGCAATATAAGAGTTTGATCTTCATTTTTATACTCAATGTCTACGTTTTTCAAATATATAAGAATGGAATCAAATTCTTCAATATAAGATTTCAAGGGTGTAACTTTTATTATAGTAAGAATATGTATATAACACTTCGTAACCAACTTATTTGTGAGATTTTTCTTCATGTACAAAGATTCTAATTTAGCTCTCAATTTTGTGGCAATCCTTTTATTAATGACTTCTCGTAGAATCTCATTTGACAAATATGACCAAATAATAGCCAAGACTTTCTCTTTTTCAATTTTCGTTCAAATATAATGGCTAGTAATTATTTTTTGCTTAACAAGTAGCCTATTTTGTATAAGATAATGCACGTCTTAACTTGTCATAAAGCAAAAATCATATTATGATCATACTTCTCAATATCAAATTGTATTGTTATCATAATTGACCTTAAATAAATATTGAATTGATTCTAATACTAGTTTATTAGAGTAAAATTAAAATTATTTAGGATTGATGATGAATATATAACAATAGATAAAATCATAATTGATAAGACATAAGCCTATATTTTATGGCAAAATGGAGCTGAAAATCACTAAAAAGTTGAAGATTACAATATAAAATAAAATAAAAACTCAAATGTGCTTCAAATTTCACTCACTAGCTTACTTGATTTGCTTGTAGGTTTGTTTATTGGTAAGGAGCTTTCCATGACACATTATATAGATAATAAAACTTGATTAACAAGTAAAGATTAGTAGTTATCAAACAAATTAGTTATCAAGTTATGTGGGGGTAAGCACCAAGTTATTTAGTTGCTACTCAAAGTAATATTAAATTTACTTGTGTGAGAGTAGGTTAGAGAGAGTTCAAGAGTAGAGTATAAATTGAGGCTAACTAGCTATTCTCATTCATGAATTTTTTTAGTAATTCAAATAAAAGTTAATCAAGGTAAAAAAATTTACATGCATTAACCTCCAAACTCATTTTTTTAACTTGTATCAAGAGATAAAGAATAGAATGAAAATATTTTGACTATTTTACACTCATTAATTTTTTTAAAAACTCTCAAATAAAGTAAAATTAAATAGATTTATTTATATTCTATTTCATACCTTTTCATTAATCATTATTATTTTTCACTCTAAAAACTTTGGTGCAAGGGCTAAAAAACTTGTTTCAATTTGACTCAGATTCGTACCAAAATTAGACTATTCACAGAATTGATCTTTGTATTTGAGATGGTCGAAATTCAAACACTTTGACACTTATGATAGGTAATACAATAATAAATTCCTATTTTCAACGGAACAAACAATTGCTGCGTGAAAAATGGACTTGTATGTTCTTTGGCAATGCATTTGACTTGACTCACAGTCATAATAAATTTAAGTGCATGAATGATAAGATCAATCACTCTTTCTTTTTCCTTTTTTTTTTTAAAAAAAAAAAGAATGAGACCGCCAATCTCGGTCTACAATTATAGTATATTTTATATAGATGACTCACTTTGGTAATATTTGAATAAAAAAGCCCTGCGTGCTAAAAAATTCAAAGGGATAATTATCACTCCTCTACAATTTTAGATTTTTTTTAAATCTGGCGCAGTCAGTAAATAAAAGTAGAGCAGACGATATGAATAAATCAAATCGGATTAAAAAATTAATTAAAAATAATTAAAATATATAAATTGAAATTTAATAATATAAGATTAGTAGTATACTGAATTTCGATTCTAAATAATTTTTATACTAAAATTAATATTTGAACCAATGTAAATTAAAATCATATCAAACTGAATTGATTCAATATATATATATATATATATATATATTACATAACTTATTTATTTTTAAATATAATATATAAATCAACATATATGCTTGCATGTATTTTATATAATTAAATTATATTAATTATTTATATTTAAATGTGCTATATATAGGTTATATATATGGCTTATTAGCCCCTAAAATTTTAATTTGTTTGAGTTTTGATAAAATTGGACAATTCTTTTAATTTTTAAAAATTTGATAAAATTATCCATAATTCAAATTAATCAAAATGAAATAACATGTCACGTTAAAATAATATTAATTGTTGTTAGTAATTAATGTTAACTGATTTTACTAAATTTTTTATAAAAATTTATCTCAATTGATTTGTCACGTCACATGATATATTATATTATTTTGATCATTTTAAAATTTGACCAAATTTTATCAATTTTAGCTAATTTTATCAAAATTAAAAGAATATCAATTTTATCAAAATTAAAAAAAGTTTAGATTTTATGATTTAATAGACTTATATATATATATATATATATATATATATATATATTAGAAAATTTGAATCTAAGACTATTTTTGTTTTTTTATTTATTTTTTATAACAAAATTGTATCAATCTAAATTGAATTAAATAGAATCAGAATTTGAATTAAATTGAATTAAAATATAAAATATCTTAATTAAACTTGAATTGAAGTTTATAAATATCAAATTGAAATTTAAAATTGTTGATTTTAATTTTAGATATTTTCTAATATTGGATCTCAAATCAGATCCAATCATCCTAAACCAAAGGGATGATGATCGCTCTCGTCATGGCGTCATTGTTGACGACGTTTCTCAGAGCAAGGAAGCATTTATTTTAAAGGAGGCAGCTCCAATTTCTGTATATTTTTTGGCATGTTTACTTATATTAAAAATAAAAAATTAAATTTTCTTTTTAAAATGAATATTTTCAGTATATAAAAATTTAAATATTAATAAAACTTTTGTAATTATCTATATAATAACATCATATTTTACAAACGAATAAATTAATTTAGATAATAAAATTTGAAGAATAGTGAGATGTATTTATCTTTTTGAAATCATATTTTAAATTTTAAATAAATTAAAATATGAAAATAAAATAAAATATTATTTCTGTTCTATTTTTTCATATACCAAATATGTCCTTTCTTTTTCTTAATCCAAGTCCTTTTTATTCTTTAAAAAAAAAAATTGAACCAAAGGATTCCTTATCATCATTCAATTAAGATTAAATTAATATATCAATATATATAGGCAAAGAAAATTTTTATTGAAAATATTTAAAGAGGTGAAATTAAAAGAAAACGAAAAAGAAAAAAATAAAACAACACATACAAAAGATTAAAGGAGGTGAAGACTTTGCAGTTGACATTGCATTCAGAAGAAGTCTTTCCGACAAAAGGAAGATAAACCCCTATAACCCTAACTAGAAAAAAAGAAATCAATCACCACATATTTTTCAATCCATTCAACAGCTCAAAGATTTTATTTTATTTCGATTCCAATAAGATCTTATGAATATATAACTTCATTCAATTATAATACCACTCAATTATAATACTAATTGGAAAGAGATATGTTTCCATCATTTCATGTCCTCACCAATCTTACAATTGGATTTTGAATATTTGTATAATGAATCAGAAGGTAATTAATTATACAAAACCGCATGAAGGTACTTAATTATGTGTTCAATAAGGTAATTAGCAACAATTTTTTTGCATTATTGAATTAATTCATGGATGGATGAACATATTTCTTAATGAATATGCAACGTAAGCCAAACAAAAACAAATCAAGCCAAATTATTATTGATATTAAAATGGGATGATTTCATATAATTTATGTAGTGCATGATCAAGTATAAATTAAGTACATATAAATTAGGAAATGAAGAGCCAAGTTAATGAACTTACAATATCACCAGGGGAGACACCCAACTGAACCAAAGCAGAAGCGACCTTGACACATCTTTGATATGTATTTTCCCAAGTAAATCTAACAGTGCCATAGATAATGGAAGTCTTGTCTCTATAAACAGTAGCTGCTCTTTCTAGGAAGCTTATTGGCGTCAAAGGTATGTAATTTGCCGAGCAGTGGACAAGACCCTCCATTTTGCTTAGTTTGCTTCTGTTTAGAGGACTCCTTATTGAATATGTGAATTCAACGAATGCTTATATTTTTTTTTATTAAAAAAAAGGAAAAAGAAAACAAAGACCAAAGAATTAATGTGTTCCTAGTCAGCCCATAATCCTTAAATTAAATATGAAATTCATCAGACGGCATGTAATACTTTTTTTTTGGGTAAAAAGGCGTCACGTAATACACACGATCAGCTCATTTTTAATGATATTTTAAATTGTCCAAATAATATTTGACGTAAAAATTTTATTGTGAATTATATTTTATAAATTTTAACTTACCACATAATAATTGATGGTTATTATATGGTAAGAATAGTAAATTATTACTATTTAATTGTAAACTTTTACCCGTAAAGAATAAAAGAAAAAACTTTAAGTTCTATTTAGTTGTAGAAAATTAAGTATTATTTTTTCAGAAAATTATTTTAAAAAATTAGAAAATGAAATTTGATATTCAATAATTCAAATCTATTAAATAAAACAAATCTTAGAATCAATTTCTAAATTTTCCTAATTTACATTAGATATTGAAAAAAAATAATATAGAATATTTTTAATTTTTTTTAACAAATTTGTACAAGAGAAAAATATTGTGTTTTCTACTTTTTTTTATTTTTATTCGTTCGACATCAACATTGCTATGATAGACTCCCAGCAACAACATTCTTTTTTTTAAAAAAAAAAAAATCTTTATTAAAGTTATTTACAATTTCATATATTAATACTAACAACAAATAAATCAATTCACAAATCTTTCTTTTCTTTAATATAACTTTCATCTAATTTTTTTATTTTTAAAATTTTATTTTATTTAATTTCCTTTTCAAATAGTTTAAAATTCAAATTAATATATAAGAGATTAAGAATGGCTTTTTCATATATATATATATATATATATATATATATATATATATATATATATATATATATACACACATAACACATCATTGTTTTGTAAGTATTTGATGATCATCATTTTATTTTTTTATTTTTTATAAATTTATATTTATTATATATTGATGATAATTAATATTAAAATAACTATAAAATGTTAATTTTATATTTATTATTAGATGAAAATTTTAATTTTATTATTAATTAGTTAATTTTAATTTATATATGAAATAAATTTAAAGTCTAATGGATAATATAGAAATAGTGTTTCATATGAGTAAAATCTTTTGAAGTTTCTCATTTTAAAAAGATTATATAAATATAATTTTAACATTTTAAAAATGTTAATTATGTGAAATTATTAGTCTTAAATTCACATAATTAAGAGAATTTGATAAATTCATAAAATTAATAATTTAATTTTAATTAGGCATGTTTTGTATATATATATATATATATATATATATATATATATATATATATATATATATATATATATATATATATATATATATTTATTAATAGATGGTTTTTGTTTGTCA
>CATIWR010391232.1:0-31941 GCA_949677035.1 Omphalea diandra
TATATATATATATATATATATATATATATATATTCTCGTTCTATGATTTTCTGAGATAAATAGTGTGCCTGCACGTTACATTTAGAAAAACACAAAAGAGAGTCATGTTAAACCTTAATGCTAGCACACTATTTGATTCGGAGATAACTTATTCGTGTTGATAATTGTAGAGGATGTTCACCCATTTGGTAATGCCCATATCCTACATTAAGCTTGAGGTAGGGTGTTATCGATATAAACCCCCTTTCTGCCTTCTAACAGATCTGAGACTCTTAGTTGAATAGGTAGTTTTTCACAAATCTTTTTATTGATTTAATCAAATTGCATGGATCCTTGATAGATTTTGTATGTTAAATTTTTTTTTTGGTTGTGCTTGTTTTACAAAACCCAACACATTCAACTTATGATTTAAAAGCAAATGCCTTATCAACCTTGGAGTCACATGGTCAACACTTGGAAGACCTTCAAATTTTGATTTTCTTCCAAACCAAATGCCTTGCCCAAATAGTATTCAAAAAGCCACAATGATGGTCTTCAATAGAAATTGGGTTAATAAAAACTTGTAAGGCTTAAAGTTGGTTTTAACATTATGTCTTTTATTCCTAGAGCCATTAGGAAACAATCAATAAAGTTTGAAGGGTATTTGATTTCCTTATACATAATGGTGATTTTAAATATTTCCTGAAAATTTTCTTCCCCTTGGATCTACGATTGTGACAAAATCAAGTGCATCAAAATTAATTTTTTATTCTTGCTCAACTGTTTTCCTCCTTTATGACTTATATTTCTCTTTAAGATTCTATTAGTTTCTTTATTTGTTCATTACTCCAAGGTAGAAGACTAAATTTAACTTCCCAATAAGCAATCTCAACCTTCACAAAAAGAAATTTCTCATAAGGAAAAAATTCCTTACTTGGATTATTATTCTTTGAGTGTTTACTTGTGTGCTCCTTGATATTTCAAGGATTCTAAGATTAAGTTTATGTGTTTGAATATGGGTTGTATTAACCTTGATTGAAATTCAACATATGGCAAGCTTGGTCCATATTCGGTGGCGTATAAGCATTTTCAATTTCATAATCCACATAACATGTTATCATCCATACCATTCGCATACCTATAAAGTAATTTGAGTAAAATTTGTTGGCCTAAGGCACTAAGAAGGGGGTTGAATTGGTCTTTAATTTAAAATTACAAAGGAAGGTTAATGAGATTAGGAAGTGAAGAAAGAGATGAGAAGAATCAACATAAAAGTTATAGTGGTTCGGGTGTTAACAAACCCTACGTCCACCCTTTAATTCTATACAATTGGGTATTTCACTTAACTAAATTGGTGTTTCCAAGCGCACACCAAACTTATACACCTTGTGTTTATGGTTCACACCCTTAGAACTTGTGTTTTCTAGGCTCATACAAAAAAAAAACCTCTCACAAGTGTTTTTAAGCTCATAAACCTTATACAAGAGTTTTAGAATACATGCTAACTCTTAACCTACTTACCATAGTATTTATTGCTCACACCAAACAATCAATAACACATTAAATAAGAGTAAAAGAATGAGTAACAAATTGGTAAGTGTTTGGTTACAATCAATTAAATTCTCTTACATTTACATTTGTTTGGTGGAATATTTATAGCCCACATCCACCAAAGAGACGTTACTTACTCTAAAACAATCCCTAAATCTCCAAGTTGTGCTGGGCAAATTTTGCATTAAATGCTTATAACCATAAGTTGCGGTTGCTCCTAGCAATTTGCAATCGCGAATTTTCAATTTTCACTGAGGAGCTAAAAATTATGACAGAGAACCTCGTTCTGTGTTTAACGGCTAGTCCATGTGTCCTTCATCCATTGGTTGTCTAAGCAAAATAGATGTTGTGTTCTATCTGCTATTTAAAAGTCGTAGTCACTATTTATCTTTGCCTTGGGCATGACTAAGACTGCGAATTCCTCTATTTGGTAAAGAATTTTGAACTTCCTGAGTTGCAATCGTGATAAAATATTCACCCCCACGATTTTTGATTTCTAATGGTTTCCTTAGACACTTTGCATTCTGTGACTATGACTTTGGTTCCCTTCTTTATCCTTATGAAATTTGCAGTTGTGACCTTAGACGTGAATGCCTCCGTAAATTCCTCCATAACTCAACCTTGGCTAATTCGCACTGCGAATTGGACCGCGAATCCCTCTGGCCTAGCTTCATCTATCCTTATAGCTATTTCGTGATCGTGATTGAGGGGATACATGCTGCAAATTTGGATGACCTTCCCAAGGTTAGAGATTTTAATTTTCATCCAACTTTCAATTAAGAAACTATCTTATAAATTGCAAAACGACACTTAATGAAAACATTAGAACTGATCAATTTATGTTGTTAAGATCAAAAGAGGTTTATGACTTTGGTTTAACCAACCTAGTCCAATAATCTCCCTCTTTTTTATTTTAACAACTTAGATTGATCTCAAGGAAAATCAAATGCATGAGTTGTGAAGTTGGGATGGTTAATGATGAAATGATCAATGAATACTTAAAGAAATTCCAGTCAATGATTAAAGAAAAATTCTAAGTACTCTAAGTTTGAAAAAAAAATGATCCCCCTCAACTTGTGCTTTTCTGCATTACTTGTTTTCTCTTCATACTTCACTTTCCCTCTTTGGCAAGATCAAAAAGAGGGTAAATATGGAAGAGTATATGAAATGCATAAAGGTGAGAGAAAATGATCATAAGGAGCAAATAATAATAACTCACATAATCATAAGAAGTGCAATCACATAACCTATGAGACAAAGAATTATAAATCAAATACTTTTATTTATTTATAAACTGTATGATCAACAATGTTTACATCCAAACACAACAGAGAAGGAAAAAAAATCCTAAAGGCAATCTAAAAGGTAAGAGAACTGTCATCATCTGTAGAATAATCTTGTTCTTCATTATCTCCTCCTCCCTCAGCTTCATCACCCGCCTGAATCTCGTGATTGTCCTCTTCTTCTAGTGTGTCCTCCTAATCCGTAAAGTCTGGAAGATGGTAGGAAGGAGCACCGACTTTCTCTTATAAATCTACCAAGTCACTGTGTAGGTGAGAAAGGAGAAGAAATCTTCTCTTGAGCATCCCTATCACCTTGTCCAATTTTCAATTGATGGTGGCAAGAGAGATTTTAGACTTAGGTTTTGGTTGAGGTGAGAAGGTAGGACGGGTTGTTCTCTTTCTTCAATGACAAGCCTTTTTCTTTTGAAGGCTTGGGATGTTTCCAATCTTTTTGCTCTAAAAGCACCCAAAGTATAAGCATAAGAATCAGGGTGAATAGTTTTGGCATTGATGAGGAAAGTGAGGTCTAGAAAGTTTTGAGAGGGAAGAAGCTTATTAGTGATGAATTTTTCATTTTCCTTATTAAAAGCACCAATATATTTGTAGATGGCAGTAACATAGGAAAGGAGAAGAAATTGACTCTTGGGTTTAGTGCTCATGTAAATCAGTTGATCCATAAGATATCGACCAGTTTGTTTAGGCTTATTTTTGACAAGGCAGGAAAGCAAGATCCTTTTGGGACACTCATTCATTACCATCCCCTCTTATGTTAATAGAGAAGGTGATGATACGAAGAAGTAGCCAAAAAGGTAGGGTTCAAATGTATTTGGCTAAGGAAGTTTTAGGGTCATGTTTGGTCTCGATGGAAATCTTGAACCAAAACTCAGAATAGATAGCATCAAGAGAAAAATTGATAAATGGAATGTCATCTTCGACTTGAAGATTGAAAAGATTGGATAATTATTCAAAAGTGATGAAGAATGGGTCTCTAAAAGCATGAAATACTAACTTGTATTGGCCAATATGAGATTTGGCTCTTCATCTTAGAGTCACAGTACACATAAACTTTCGTACGATTTCTTCATATCTGGGCTAGTCACAAAATATGAATTTGTTCCACCCCAGGTTAGAAAGAAATGTGTGGATTTCGTCTTTGATTCCCAATGACTTAAGGAGAAAGGTATAAGGGATTTTGTTTGAAAGAATGATCTTAGAGGTGTTTTCCTTGTAGCGATCCTTCTCTTCTTTCATAATCCCTTTCATTTGGTATAAAGCTAGGGGTCCAGAAGGCTATGCTACTGCCTTTCCCTTCTCTGCTCTTGAAACTTTCTTGGGGGCCATTTGTGACTTAAAAAATGATTTGAAGATTTGAGAGTAAAGAAAAGGATAGATTGAGATATCTTAGGAAGAGTGATGAAAATCATTATTATGAGGAGTTTATATAGGCTAAGAAAGGGTGTGAAAATGGCTAAAAATGGTAAAAAATGAATTAAATGAAGAAGTACAATGGTTGACAATCAAATCACTTAAATGTGTGATAGTTACCTAAATTCGTGATCATGATTTGAAAGACGCGACTGTTAATTCTAAAAAATGTGAGCAATATAAAAAAATCCTTAGAAAATGGTGTGTTCCACAGTCAAAAGTTTTGAAATTAGAACAAATTTGCAGTGGGGATTCAAAGTCGTGACTGCGAATTGATTGCTAGCCAAAAGATAAGTAGCTATAATTCGCGATCGTAAATCACAAAATAACAACCGCGAATTACAAGACAAAAGGATAACTATGAAATTTTAAGACTTGACATCTAAAATTGTGATCCACTTCGATATTTTGATGTTTAATTCATGCAAGGTTGCATTGAAAAGCACAATTGTACATGAAATTAAGATATCTAAAGGAAATAAACATCACATACATCACACAAGATAATCATTCAATCATGGAATAATGCACTATGTAAAATGATCCAATTTTGCACTTTAAGGAGCTTTCATCAAGCATTCCCAATTCTCTCTTAATGAAATTCATCCTTTCTTCATTGAGAGGTTTAGTGAAAATATTCATAAGTTGATGATTTGTGTTTATAAACTCTAACACAACATCACCATTTTGGACATGATCTTTACAAAAGTGATGCCTAATGTCTATATGTTTGCTCCTATAATGTTGGATGAGATTTTTTGAAAGATTAATTGCTCTTGTGTTATCACATTTGATGGAAATGTGATCAACAACTCTGCCATAATCCTTTAATTGTTGTTTCATCTAAAGGACTTAGGTGCAACAACAACTCGCAGCTAGATACTCAGCTTTAGTGGTCGATAAGACAATTGAAAATTGCTTCTTGCTAAACCAAGACATTAAACATTCTCCTATAAATTGGCAAGTTTCATAAATGCTCTTTTTATCTAAAAGACTACTAGCATAATCCGCATTCGAATAACCTATGAGACTAAATGAAGAATCTCAAGGATACCATAACTGTAAATGCAATGTGCCATGCAAATATTTTAAAAATTCTTTTCACAGCACTCAAATGGGATTCTTTGGGACAAGATTAAAATCTAGCACACATGCACACACTAGATATTATATCAGGTCTAAAAGTGGTAAGATAAAGTAGAGAATCGATCATTCTTTCATATTTTTTTCATCAATCGACTTACTTGATTCATCCTTGTCTAATTTGATGGTAGCACTCATTGGTGTTTTACTACTATATGTCTATCCAAGCCAAATTTCTTGAGAATGTCCTATGTGTATTTGGCTTGGTTGATGAAGATCCCTTCTTTGGTTTGCTTGATTTGTAGATTAAGGAAGAACTTGAGCTCTCCCATCATGTTCACTTCGAATTTCCTAGTAATACACTTAGCAAACTCCTCACATAGAGATTCATTAGTAGCACTAAAAATGATATCATGAACATAAATTTGTATTATAAGTGTATCATGATTATGCCTTTTTACAAACATGTTGTGTTAACCTTCCCCTTTTTAAAATCATTTTTCAAAAGAAAAGAACTAAGCCTTTCATACCAAGCTCTTGGAGCTTGTTTCAAACCATATAAGGCTCTATTCAATTTAAAAACATAATTGGAAAACTATGAGATTTGAACCCTGGAGGTTGTTCAACATACACTTCCTCCTTAATAGCACCATTTAGAAATGCACTCTTGACATCCATTTGAAAATGTTTAAAATTCATATGACATGTATAAGCCAAAAGAATCCTAATAGCCTTTAACCTTGCTATGAGGGCATATGTTTCATCATAGTCTATGCCTTCTTCTTGGTTGTAACCTTTTGTAACCAATCTAGCCTTATTCCTAGTGTTGAACCATTGCTCATTTAACTTACTCCTAAACACCCATTTACAACCTACAATTACATGTTCCATAGTTATAGGAACAAGTTCCCACACATTATTTCTCTCGAATTGGTTGAATTCCTCTTGCATTGCAATCATCCAACTCTCATCATCAAACACCTCATCAATAGATTTCAACTCAAATTGAGAAACAAAGGTAAGATTGTCTAAAATGTTAAATTGAGATCTAGTACTTACACCATTTGAAGTATCACCAATAATTAAATCTCTGGGGTGATGCTTGAAAAATCTCCAACCCTTAGGTAGATCTTGACTTGGCAATTCTTCTCGTTGATGTTGAGGTTCTTTATTTACTCTTGATGATTTGTCCTTATCATTATCCTTGTCTTCCTCTCTTGTAGTGTGCTCCAATTCCAATTTCTCAAAGTCACAATATTCTTTGGTCTAAAGAAAGATTGATGTTGCTTCCTCATTTGGCAATGATCACAAGTCTTGTCTCTAGAGAACCTTATCTTGGGAAGACCTTCTACTAGCTTTTCTTTTGATAAGCTTTGTAAGAGCTCCATGTTAGCATGTCTAAGTCTTTTATGCCATAGCCAAGCTTCATTACTAAAAGACACAAGACACTTAAAAGATTGGTTAGCCAAATTATCTAAGTCAATTAGATAGGTATTGCCTTTCCTTTCACCCTTGAAAACTACCTTTTTATCCACTAAAGTGGTAACTTGGCAATCTTTAGGGTTAAAGGTGACTTTATTACCTCATTTGTCACATAATTGACTTATACCAAACGAATTATGTTGCAAGCCATCAACAACTAAAACATCATTAATCAAAGAGCAACCATTCGTACTAATGGTCCCAATGTCAATTACCTTTCCCTTGGTATTGTTACCAAAATTGACATTGCCACCTTCCTTTTCCTTTAAGGCCATGAATAGCTTTCTATAGCCCCTCATGTGCTTTGAGCATCCACTATCCACATGCCAATCATTTGCTTCATTAGTGGCTGTCAAACACATCTACATAACACAAATAAATCATCTTTGTTTCGATACCCAAGCATACTTGGGTCCTAGGGGGTTAGGTTTTGAAGGATCCTCCAACTTGATGTGAGCATTCCTTATGAAACAATAAACATTTATATGTCCATACCTCATGCAATAATGGCATTGGAGTTTAGACTTATATATCTTTCTCCTATGCATTGCCTTGTTACGAGTGAGGGATTTTCTCATATCAACATGATGTGTGTGAGAGCATGAACATGTATGAACGGGTGTAGGTCTGAATTTTCTGTGTGTGTTAGAATTAACCTGCCTTTTATTTTATATATATGCATGGTTAGCCTTCTTAGAAATAGGCTTAGGGCATTGTTGCATCTTTCCTTTGCCCTTAGGCAATAAGGGTTTAGTGCCTTGGGCACGTTTCTTTCTAATAACCTCAATACTTGAAGTTTGAGGTGTTGAGGCCTTGATGAAAGTTGTGGATGAAGGTGTAGAAGAAGAGGCTCCATTAAGGCTTAGACCATGCCTAATTAAGGGAGATTTTTGTGATACTATGAGTGTATCCCAAGCTTCTTTACCCTTATGGAAACTTAGAAATAAAGTTTCTAAGCTCAATGACTTCTCCTTTCAAAGAGTCATTCTCTTTTCTTAATGAAATTAGAGATAAAGATGACTTGAAAAGATTCTCCATAGACTTTTTGAGTTCTTCATTTGAAGCCTTCAATTGACTTTTAAGACAATTTAAGGATTTGAATTCATCTTCTAATTTATTGCACTTCTTCTTATAAGTTTTTATTTGTGACTTATACTTGTCACATTTCATGGTAAGAGCTTCTAAAAGCTCATCATCCACATCATTTAATTCATCTAATTCAGAATAAGAGTAAGGTGAATAGCCTACCTCATTAGGTGAATCCTTTTGAGCCATAAAGCAAAGGTTTGCGAGCTCTTCCTTTTCATCTTCTTCAGTTGAGCTATCATCCCAAGTGGCTTTGAAGCTCTTTCTTTTTTCTTTGTCCCCTTTCTTTTTCTTCTTCTTCAACTTGGGACAATCATATTTGATGTGGCATTACTTACCACATTCATAGCAAGTGACATCATTTGGTTTTTCTTTGTAAGTTAGAGTTGCTTTCTTGAAGTTCCTTAGAGTTACTTTCTTGAAGTTCCTTCTTTCTTTCCTTCTTCTAATAAGGTCCTTAGTTCTTCTAGAAAGTATTGCAAGTTCCTCCTCCTCATTGTCACTTTCTTCTTCCTTTGAGACTACTTCCATTTCCTTCTCCTTCGAAGAGGACTTGAGTTCCAAGGTCTTCCTTTCTTGTTTTTCTGATTTTTCTCCTTAACCCTCATTCTCTTCATTTCTTCATCCTTTTTTAAGGCCAACTCATGAGTCAAAAGTTTGTCTATTAAGACATCCGTTGGTACCTTCCCTATCTCCAGGTTAGATTCTTGGATACTATACACTCTTGCACCAAATTTTTTAAGAGGTAAAGATTTTAGAATTTATCTCATGGTTGGTGAGAATCTTCCCAAACTTCTTCATGTTTGTGACAATAGCAAGGAGCTAATTTGTCATATCTGTTATGCTTTCTTCCTCCTTCATCATGAATAGCTCCCACTCTATCACATATATTTCGAGTCTGTTGGATTTCATCAAGATGGCGGCCTCATGATAATTTTACAAAGCCTTTCAAATACCATGAGTAGAAAGGCAATGTTGGGCCCTTCCAATTTCTTCTCTTGAGAGAGAACTTAGAAGGATTGTCATCGCTCTTTTATTCCTGGCATTGGATCTTCTGTGTGCTTCAACCCACTTCTCTCTAAGGATTAGCACCTCACTTCCATACACCACTTTGGTAGGTGGCTTCCACTCCTTTATAATAATATCCCATAGATCTACCACGTCTGTATTTAGATAGATTTTCATCCTATACTTCCAATCAGTATAGTCTGCTTCATCAAAATATGGCTTGAGGTGAGTGTGAATTCCTTCTTGTGCCATGATCTTTGCTCACACACTTAAGCTTTTTAGTGAGACTTAGCTCTGATACCACTTGTTGGCCTAGGGCACCAAGAAGAGGGGGGGGGGGGGGGGCGGGGCGGAGGGTTAAATTGGTTTTAAATAAAAAATTAAAAAAAAATTTAAATTATTTTAGGAAGTGAAGAAAGAGATAAGTAGAATCAATATAAAGGTTTATAGTGGTTCGGGTGTTAATGAACCCTACATCCACTCTCTAATTCTACACAATTAGGTATTTCACTCAACTAAACTGGTGTTTCCAAGCTCACATCAAACTTATACACCTTGTGTTTATGGCTCACACAAAAACTTTTAGAACTTATGTTTTCTAAGCTCACAAAAAAAAAAAAAACCCTCTCGCAAGTGTTTTTAGGCTCACATTTCAACCTCTTATAAGATTTTTAGAATCTAGGCTAACAACCTACTTACAATAGTGTTTATTGCTCACACCAAACAATCAAGAACACATTAAAGAAGAGTAAAAGAATGAGTAGCAAATTGGCAAGAGTTTTGTTATAATTAATTGAATTCTCTTGCATTTACATCTGTTTGGTGGAGTATTTATAGCCCACATCCACCAAAGAGATGTTCCTTTAAAAATATCCCCAAATCTCTAAGTTGTGCTGGGTAGATTTTGCATTAAATGATTGTTAGGTAGAAATCACGGTCACTACTAGCAATTCGCGGTCGTGAATTTTCAATTTGCACTGAAAAGCCAAAAATCGAGGCAGGGAACCCTGTTCTGTGTCTAATCGCTAGTCCACGTGTCTTTCATCCATTGGTTGTCCAAGAAAAATAGTCGTTGTGTTCTACCTGCTACTTAAAAGTTGTGGTTGCTATTTGTCTTAGCCTTGGGCACGACTGAGACCATGAATTCCTTTAGTTGGTGAGGAATTTTGAACTTCCTGAGTCGTGGTTGCGATAAAATATTCGCCCCCACGATTTTTGATTTCCAATGGTTCCCTTGGACACTTGGCATGTTGTGGTTGTGGTATTGGTTCCCTCCTTTGTCATCATGAAATTCACGGTCACGACCTCAGACGCGAATGCCACTATAAATTCCTCTATGACTCAACCTTATTTCCTTCGGCTAAGTCATAACTACGAATTGGCCCGCAAATTCCTTTGGCCTAGCTTCATCCTTACTTATAGTTGATTCGTGATCGCCATTTAGGGGATACAAGGTGCAAATTTGGGTGACCTTCATAAGGTTGGAGATTTTGATTTCCATCCAACTTTTAATTAAGAAACTATCTTATAAACTAGAAAACAACACTTAATGAAAACATTAGAACTGATCAATCTTTATTGTCAAGATCACAAGACGTTCATGACTTAGGTTTAACCAACCTAGTCCAACAAAATCATTAAACTATTGACCCAATCCATTAGAAAGAAAATTTACATTCTTAGTTAAGGTAACCATTGTATCATTATGGTACACATTATACTGGAACATGATGAGAAAATTAAATTAAAAAATTGAAAAGAAAATAAAAATTTAATACAACTGAAAATAAATTAAATATAAAATTAAAAATCTAGATTAATAAAGAAGTTAACTAGCATTGGTATTGACTACACCTATCCCTTGCAATGACTCTAAAATCTATTATTTCTATAATTACAAGTGCACAATATCATTGTAAGTAATATAAAATGAGTAAAGTGTTGATCCTAAGAGGACAGTGTGAGTGCTAGAGCGAATTTCAGGGTTGCGCTCGAACTATTGAATCTTGCTTATGACTCCTACCTTTTATTGATCAACGAGGGATTAAAAGGACGATGATCATGCATTAATAATAAGCCCAAATTATGGCTTATGTTTGGATTAACAGGGGATCCTTTAAGTCTCATGCAAGATTGAAGCCCTTTTTCAATTTATGGTCAATGGGGGACCAAGGCAAGACAACACATTGGTATTATTCCATATGAAGTGTGCAGTCACCATCCAACTTTGATCGAGACAATAATCTAGGCAAGGATAAATTTTTAAGCCTAATTAAGCCATTTAAAAGGCCCAATTAGTCTACAGCCTATCAGAGATCGAGTTCAAAAATTAGGTATAACTTAGGGAAGCGGTTAGACACCTCCTAAATTGCCCGTATTTAAGGATCCAATCTTTTGGCATCTTTGGTTCACTTTCACCATTTTATCCTTATGATTAATTAGTTTGATCAATGCCCCTAAACTTGTTTCTAGTGCATCCAATTAAGTCCATCATCATCAAAGCATTATAACCAAACTTAAGGCCAGGGGGTACATCCAATGTCAAATGGGGACATCATGCATAAGCAACAATCTCAAACATGTATAATCGAGATTAGTATGCACATATAGATCACCTACACAAAGAAAACCCAAGTTAGTGATCATCATGGAAATAAAGCAACAAAAAAAAAAAAAAAACACAATGGAATGTACTTAAGAGTGGGATTTCACTAAATCTCCTCAAAGTTAAGGGAATCTATGCATGTTTCTAAGTTCAAAATGAACACAATCCCCACATTACATGAATGCACAAAGGATGATAGCAATGACAAGTAAGCATAATTACATAGGAAAAGTAAATAGATATAAACACATGATATTAAGATTTTATGCAATGGCGTTAAGAGGATAAAGAGGGCCTTGGGCAAGTCACTAACTACTAGGAATATTGAATATATATCCAAAGGTTGCTCAAAAGAGCTAGAAGATCCATAAAGGCACCTCTAACCATTAGAAGGCTAGGATACCAATCGTAAAAAAAAAAGTGATAGAAAAAAGTACACAAGGCCAACAACATTGCTATGTACAACTCATTAACTTCAATATACACCATTTTTGGATGGTTGTACAACTCACTCACACAAACAATTTGATGCCTAAATTTCTCTTTTAAAATTTATGTCGTCTCTCGAAATTTGCTTGATTTATAGTCCTCTCTTAATTAAAGCTGAATTTAATTCATTTTTGTGTATATCTCCCTGATGAGTTAACCTAAGTAACAAAAACATAAAATAAATAGAAATGAGTAAAAACACTATAATAGCACCTGAATATAATAAACTAACTCAAGAATTAAAGGCAAATAATATGCGTAAAGTATATCTCACAATTATCGATTCATATAACAAGAATATTATCTAGTACCATTAGTTATATGTCTTAGCTTTAGAGCACATACAAATGAGAGAGAGCAAAACAGAAGAATGAAAGAGGTTATCTTTAATGATTAGCAATAGACAATAACACTATGTTTTAATATTTAAATGATCACAAACTCAAAGATGCCATTCATGAGTGTGATGAACAATGTTGGCAAGAATATTGTGAGAGAAAAGAAGGTTCAATATTTCTTTTAAGTTTTGGGATAATTCTAATGGCAAATGACATGATGGAAGGTGCCAATAACCTTCTATAGGTGTCAATTTTCAAATGAGATCAATAATGGTGGCTAAGGTGAAGATATTTGACGATATTATAATAGGGAAGTTAATTGCTTCTTGACGTTGGTTTGGCCGAATGTGATAGTTATGATGCATGAAATAGATATTAATAGTTTGTTGACATGATTCTATACCTAAAATGTTCTTGTTTCTTTTAAATGATCAGACAACATCAATTTATTAGTTTAGAGTGGAAAAAAAAAAAAATTAGAGATGGAGATTAGAAAAAAAAAAAAAAAAGTTAAAGAAAGGATCAATAATGGTGTAATGGCAGCGATAGGATAGAGGGATGTGGACTTGAAAATTGGCAGAAATGGTGGTTCTGGTAGTAATGATGGTTGTGAAGTTAAAGTCGGATATGACAATTTTGGTGGCGATGAAAGTATTGGATACACTAAGATGAATAACAAATGAGAAACAAAGAAATTGAAATGGTAGAGAAAATGTATTTATGAAATATATTTTGAAATATAAAAATGAATTTACTGACTTCTATATGTTTTAATAATGATAATAACATCAAAATTTTTAGAAAAATGATAAAACATAACATGTTAATACAATATAAAAAAAATAATTTAGAACGGTTATAATGATTCACTCTTTATCAAATAATGCAAAGGTGTATCTTATAGTGTAATAATCTCAACTATTTTTATTAAAATTTTATGTAAAAAGTTACCATATTAAGTGAAATATTAGAATGAATTATTAAAAAAAAAACTATAGAATTCTGCATATTTTTCAATTCTAACTTTTTAGTTGCACATATTTTAATGGTTATTTGCAATGTTATCCTCTGGTTAGATTTCTCAAATTTTTGGCCTAAATTTTCAAATTTTTTAATTCATTTAATTAGATCTAAATTTAATTTTAATCCAAATTAGAATAATATTTTTAAGCTATTTAAGTCTAATTTCTTATCAAGTAATATACAAAATTAGTTGTTCATATTTTATTAGTAAAAATAATTATAATTTCTAAATAACAAAAAATTTCAATTTTTAAGAAACTTGAGAAAATTTAAAATCACGTAAAATTTTCAGTCTATAATTCTTTCTAATATAATACTTATTATAATTTATTAAAAATTAAAATATAATTTTCTTTCATTCACTTTATTTATCAAACACTTAATATTAAATAATTTTAATAATTAAATTAAATAATACAAATCTATAAACCTCATTATAACTAATATATACATACTACTGTTATAAATGTAGATAAATTATATTATTTAGGAAAAAGAATCATAAGCAATTATTTTTATAAAATTCTTTAAATTTGTAAAATTAATGCATAAATTTTTCTCTATTTAACAATTTTTTTTCCAATATATATAAGAATAAATTTAATTATAAATTTCATAAAATATTAACTAAATTATTTTAAGAAATTAAGTATTACTATTTATAAGTTGTTTAAATCCATAAAATTCATGTAAATTATACGTATTTCAACTATTATTTTTCTTTGAAATGAATAAAATTCTAATTTCTTTATATATTTTATAATATTAGAAAATTCAAATCAAATAAATGCACTCAATTATGAAATTAATCTAAACTAAATTTTTTTAAAAAATAAAATAATATTAAGAATAAAAATATTAAGCAAACAAAAATTGACCAATATTAAATATCACCCTTATAATTAAATCTAAAATTATTAGTTGTACCGAAATTTATAAATCTATTTAAATTATTTATTGAAAATAATTAGATATTAAATATTTGATAAAGATAAGAAAAATTTATATTTTAATTTGTGTAAATTATATAAAATAATATATTATTTGAGTTGAAAATTTTAAAATTTTCTAAATTGAAAATTTGGCATATTTTAATTTTTCTTATGTTTTTTAAAAATTAAATTTTTTTTTATTATTCTAAGATTTTAAATTTTAAGTAAAAATTTAAAATAATTGTATACAATCTGATAAAAAATAAAACTTAAAGAGTCTAAAATATAAAAATATAAATCTAATTTGGATAAAAAAAATTAATTTTAAATCTAATTCAATAAATTAAAAAATTTAAAAACTTAACTAGACCAATAAAGTTAAAAAAATCTGATTAAATATTATGAATAAATATAAAGTAAATGTATTTTATTCATACAAATAATAATTGAGATAAACTTAAAAATATGTCTAATTTTAAAATTTTATACAAGAAGGATTCTGTGATTTTATAATTTTATATGTTTAAAAATAAAAATATTAGGAAAGCATTAGGGATTAAGCCCCGAATGCTCCAGCTAGAGAAATAGTGACAGGCTGGCCACGCTGTCGGTGACCAAAGTGCTCCGAGCAATTGACAGTGCGTATTATGTGCACATAACTCTATGTTTGTTATTGGGCCACATCAGCAGAAGTTTGACATCTGCACAAGCGGATGGGAACTTTATGGATCTCCTCTCTCCTTGATGATTACAATTGTTTTCATAATCGGATCCGCTCAGCTGCTGAAAGTGATAAAATTAAAAATAATAAATAGTTTGATTTGATTAAAGCTAAAAACTAATTAATTAAAACACGTATATATTGATGATAAAATATATCATATAACGAGTGAAGTTTCGATTTTCGTTCTTTCTATCCACTAATACGACGAGAGTTATTAAAAGGAGAGGGGATTAACTTCTATCATGCAGCCCACGACACTATTTTGACCATTCAGCCTCTTATGGATCCATAAAAATTAATTAATTAAAAATTAATAAAAATAAAAAATTAGTAAATTAAATCAAATTGATTTAATTTAATATTGCATCATTTTATAAATAATTTTTTAAAATTATACTCTTTTATTTAAAGTTTAATCATTAAAAATATTTTTTATATTATTTTATCATATTATATAAACTTTTATTTTTATTTTTTTAGTTTTTATATATTATTTTTAATTTTAAAAATAATATCTTATTGAATTGATCAAACGAGTAACCAATGTAATTTTAAAAATATTGATGATCATCAATATTCAATAATAATCTTCCATTTCTTTCTTTCTCATGCATTACAATTTTTACATTTCAAGATTAATAATTTTGATATATGAAATTTATTAACACTCTACACTCTAATTTTGATTATGAAATTATTATTATTTTCACTTCATAATATTTAAATTAGGTTATACTTTTAGTTTTTGAATGCTCACACTATATTATATATGCTTAAGGTAATGTTTATCGTGAACAACTGCTTTTGAGTAAAAATTTAAAGAATATAATATTTATTTTTACTTAGTAATAGATTTATCAATATAAATTATATGGGTAAAAGATAATCTTAAAAAATTAATATTTGAAAATTTTATCAATATTTATTAAATTAAATTAAAAATACAATTAATCTATTTTCATCAATAAATAAATATTTTTAAATAAAAAATATAACGATTTGCTAGACAATGTCATATTTTTATAATAGCAATGTCAAATATGCTATGAACATGTAAATTTTCAATCATATAATATAAAGTATAAGATTACTAAATTCTGAAATTATTCATTATATTATTAATATAAATGTTTAAGTATTAATGCATGCATATTTGAAATATCTTTTCAAAAATGTATTTTAAAATAAAAATATAAGAATCATGTTCTCAATTAACCCTGCAGTACTTCTAAAAAAAAAAAAAAAAGTCCTACAGTACTGATTTCCACTAAGCATAAAGCCCATATCCCTCTCAATTGTTTCAGTGCCCATCGCTGATTTTTTTTTTTTTTTGAAAGTTTTCCAAGTCTTGGATTAGAAGTAGGGCCCATCTTTTTTGGAAACTGATAGTCTGTATGGGCCCCATATATACTGCGGCTTTTGATTAAATGATGCCTCACTTTTGAGAGTTATCGATGAAATCATCCCTTTCTTTTAATTTTTTATATTATTAATTTTACATTAAAAATTATATAAAAAATCTATAGTACCTTTAATTTTATAGGGCAAAACTTTCTTCTCTATCTTATCATTAATCTCTTTTCATATTATCAGATTACAGGAGCAATGGTTTCATATGATAATTAAAAAGTAAAAAATAATTTATATAATATTTGATTCAATTCTGATCTATAATTTATTTTATTTATATATAAATTTTGTATAAAATACATTTATAAATAAATCAATATTTGATATATTAATAAAATAAAAATAAAAATTCTTTTAAAAAATAAAATTTATATTTAATTTAAATATAAAATTTAATTTATATTATTTTTAAAATTTTTATAGTATAAAAAATAAAAAGAGAAAATAGCAAAAAAGGAAAAATTAAAAAAGAAAGATAAAGAAAAATAAAAAGTAAACATATATTTTAATTAAAAATATTTTTATTCTATTTAATTTAAATATAATTAATTTTAAAAAATTAATAAAAATAAAAATTTAAATATAATTTTATTTATATTAAATATATAATATAATTTTATAAAAATATTTAAATCAAACACATTTTTAACTAAATATAGCAAATGACGTGGAGTTATATAACAATTAATATTCTATACAGAGACAGAGAAAAAGAGTGATGGTGACTGACTGACAGTCCACTTCAGCTCCATATCTCTATAGTCACTGCATGACGTTTTCACTGAAATTGTTGATTAAAAGTTTCTCGACTCGCTGTTTTTACTAGACACGTGGGTTCGAATCTTAACAAGATTTTATCACTGTTCGTGGTCGCGGAATAGTATTCTTAATGGGAACTTTAAGGTTAAAAAAAATTCTCACGCCGTTAGCAAAAGATTCCCCTTTTGCCCTTAATATCAAAAATAGAAAATAAAAAAAAAATTCCAAATTAACGGTAAAAACTGATCTAACTGCTTGTTCTTTCGGAAATTGTTTATTCCCATTTGCTTTTTACTTATTCCAAGCAAACTCATTGCTAGGCTTCCAAATGGTTCATTTTGGCCCTTCAATTGTTTGAGTGGGGTCAACTAAGTTTAAAATTAACTTATGAGTCAATAAGATATAAACATTTTAACTTTCCAATAAAGCGTGTACACTTATATAAAGTAAAGTTTGAAATAAAATTACTTTTAATTTCTAAAGAAAATACAGATATCATCATCTTCTTCATAAATTATATTAAATCATTTTACTCCATATCGAATAAGCGAGAAGGAGAAAATTATTATCACTTATTTAATTTCTCACATAAGTTGTTGAATTTTTTGAATGGAGGGTAATTTATTAAAGTTGTTCAAATGATAACATCTTGAACAACTCTGAATCATTTAGAAGTTGCAATCTACATCAATCAATAGGAATGGCAATAAGTAACCAAAAAAAAAAAATTAGAAGAATCCATCAAACAACATACCAAGTGAAATAAAAAGACCTTTTGTCCAATCTCTATATTTTTTAAAAATTAATTTGTTATCTATATGGCTCCATTTGAAATAAATCTTGCAAAAAAGAAAAAATTTTCAATATAATTATCTCACTTTAATAATAAAATTTATTTATTTAAAATGAATCTTAAATTGACAGAATTCAATTGAATTCTATTATCTATAATAAATTTATAATAAATTGAAATCATTTTATTTTCTTAAATATTCTTATTTATTTAAAACAAACACAATACTAATTTAAATTACAATATTATTAATGATAATTTAATCTGAAATTTTATTCTTTAGAGTAAATTCTATCAAAATTTAATAACTTTTGACCTAATATGATTTTCTTATCAATTTCTTTTCAAATAGAAATTTAATTTTTAATTATAGACTTTCTAAATATTAGAATCAATAAAATAAAATTCAATTATATTAAATTCTATCAAAATGTAAATTTACACATAGGATCAACAATTTTTTCTCAATAAAAAAATTTCAAGAAAATGTAGCTTGTAAATATGTTACTCTTATATACTACTAGACAATACTCAATCATCGTATTAACTAAACCATCATATGTAAAAGTTTGTTAATGCATGAAAGTTTCTTATTATTAAACTAGTTAAGGATCCATCTTATAGCTGAGTGAATAAGTAAATTGATATTGAGTAAAAAGCTTAATTTCCATCAAAACTAATTATTTTTATTAATAACAAATTTAAATCATTCCTCTATGAAAGAGAGTAAAATTGAAAATGATTCACATAATAGTTGTAAGAAATTGGATTATTTAGCTCTTCTAATTTATGAAAATATAATTCAACAACATTTTATGTATGGAATGAATAGAAAAAATGGAGTTTAGAGAATTTGAAATTTCATCTCACTTATATTTTCAAGGTGTTATCATATTAGCACTGATACACCGGATTCCATCAAAACTCCAAAGTTAAATGTGTTTAAGCAAGAGTAATTCTAAGATGACTGGCCTCTTGGGAAGTCCTAAAGCCAAACAATTGGGAAGACTAGGTGTAGGCTCTATCATAACCAAGAATAAAGCCTTACTTTTAAAATGGGTCTAGTAGCATTTTCACAGATTGTGCTTTTTTTGGCTTGGTGATGGACCTGATATAATGTTTTGGCATGATGTATGCGTGGTTTGTCGTGTCTTGGTATTCAGTGTCCTGGACTACTGTCTATTTCTCTTTATAAACATAAAGTACTTGTGGATGGTCCAATGGCAACTGGAATTAGACATCCAAATGGAGAAGAGTCTTATTCGAGTGGGAGGAAGAACTTGTAAAGGATTTACTTCAGATGCTTGCTCTGTATGTTTCTAAAAGAGACTGCAAGGACAAATTGGTATGGAAATTCAAAACTTCTGGAGTTTTTTTTTTCTATTAGGTCTCTTTGTAAAAGAGATGAACTGTTATCGAGTAATGAAAATACCTCTGATGATATAAATTTTAAGTTAGTAGCTAGTTTGGTTCCCTTAAGAGTTAAGTTGTTCTTTTGGATGGCTTTCAAAGAAAGAATTGCAACAAGAGAACACCTGGGCAGAATTGGTTTGCTGGATGGGAATTCTATTTATTGTCCTCTTTGTAGTAAATACGTGGAAAGTATTGACCATCTTTTGCTATGTTGCAATCACACATGGAAAATCTAGTCAAAATTCTTTATGTGGTAGGGTGTTGATTGTTGTATTCTAGGAACCTTATGTGATTTGTATATTCAAAGGATTTCTATTACTGGTTTATGGTTACAAGAAAACTATGAAGAATAATTTTCTTATCCATTACATGGTACGTGTGGGTAGAAAGAAATCGATTGGTTTTTTAACAAAGACACCCTCGATGACACAAACTTGTTTAAGGTTACTTTGTGTAGAATTTCCTTTTGGATTGTTGTGAGCAGTCCTTTGAATATGTCCTATGGTAGACAATTGTCTTCTTCTTCTTCTTGCTAAAGGAGTTGATGCAGTTTCCTTCTTGTGCAAGGTTCTCATACATAAATGCTCTCACCTCAAATTGTGAGTATGTTGCTAGTTAATTCAATTGGAAAATTATTGCTAATTTTTTGAGGATAATAATCGCAGCTTGTGTTGGGGATGTTTTAAGAAAGAATGATGATAAATATTGTTACTATGTTTTACTCGATTTTGGACAAGATGGAGAATTGCTATTATCCATGCTTTCTTTAAAGCTCTTGAGACCTCCAAATCTAGAATCCCGTCAGTATGCAGTTTTGAATTGGCTATTTCTTTGAAAGGTGCAGTTGACTGGTGTTATGGTGATGTGTGGAATGCCAATTGGGAGGCACGAAATATATTGATTAAATTAAAAGAGGTGGGAAAGCGTTTTCCTATTGTTGTTTTTGATTAATCAACATAGAGGATAATTTGTTTACTATTAACATTGATAGAAAGCTACTGAATCAGGATGGGATTTTATTGCCTTTTTTGATTTATGAGTCTGTCGCTGTCTTCATAGTTCTCCATGGATGCTATTTCTGTTGGCTATGTCTTTGTTATCTTTGCAAGCGTTGCTCTGTATTTGTATTGTTGGTTGATCTCAGTATATCTAATAAATTCCATTTCTTACTATAAAAAAAGTCACTTATATTTTCAAGCATTTACATTCATGCTAATAACATCTCCATCACATTTATATGGCCCTTATCACCATAAAATTCAACCATTTCAAAAGTCATCTCTTTTGTAATTGATGGGGAAAAATATCAGTAATATGTTTGTTCTTTCTATAAGATTATCTATAGGCTATGGGTGTGAATGTTGAACTTGATTCAAAAGCTATTATATTCTATATTAGTAGCAAATTTGTTATCTCATGAAAAATTGAAAATATTGTAACTAAAAGTAAAGCTTTCGGCAAATAATCCAGTTTCTTATCTACCTCAAATATGGTATTTATTTTACTGTTAAGAATTTATAATTTATACAATACAAATCTATAATTTTTGGTTCGCAGTAATAATAATTTTGTGAAAAGAAACTTAACAAATTTTATAATTAATATTATTACTAAAAATCATTAAGTATTAGTATATATTACAAAATACTATGAATAATATATATATATATATATATATATATATATAATTAATTAATTAAAATGAAAATTTATATAATAAAGTGATAAAATCAATTTGTGAGTCAATATTAATTTTCTTTTATAAATCAATGTTTGTTGGCATTTGACCACCAAGAAAGAGGTTGAATTGGTGAGAATTTAAAAAATTTGGATGGAAGATAATGAATTTGGAGATTGAAGGAAAAGGAGAAAAAAATGAACACACAATATTTTATAGAGGTTCGGGTATTAATGAACTCTATGTCTACTCCCTAATTCTTCACAATTGGGTATTCTACTATCACTAAATGGTATTTTCAAGCTCACATGAAACATGTACACTTTGTGTTTTATGGTTCACACACAACCGTAAAACTTGTGTTTTAAGGCTCACAGAAGGAAACCTCTCAAGGGTTTTCCCAAAAGATCACACTTAACCTAAACAAGAGTTTTACAGCTAGACTAACTCTCAAATCCAATATAACAATGATATTTAATACTTACACCTAACAATATCAACTCACATATAAAGAATTTAAGGTTAAGAAACAAAATTGTAAGAGTTTGGTTATATTCAATGCTATTCTCTTACATTCATGTCTGTTTGGTGGAGTATTTATAGGCAATAACCACCAAAAAGATGTTACAAATAAACTATATCTAAATCTCTAAAGTAACCTAGGCAGATTTTGCATTAAATGCCTGTTAGACTAATTTTGCAGTCGTGACTAACATTTCGCGATTGTGAATTTTCAATTTGAGCTAAGAAAGCTTAAATAGCAGTGGAGAACCCTATTTGTATCTAACGGGTAGTCCACATGGCATGTTGTTATTGGTCTTCCAAGAAAAATAATTGTTACATTCATCAAATCAACCAAAAGTCGCAATCATGATTAAAGGTCTTCTTAGACGCGATAGTGACCACGAATCCTTTTGTTTGGTAGGGAGAAAATGCTTCAATAGGTTGTGACCTCGAAAGCTATTTCACCTTATGAATTTTGATATGTCAACAGTTATCTTAGACACTTGATAACCTCTAGTTGTGGACTTAGTTCCCTCCAATCAATTACAAAAGTCGCAGTGGTGACTAGCATTACAATTCAGACCACGAATCAGACTGTATGGAAATCATGTCTTTCTTGGCAAGGTCATGGTTGAGATTTGCTTCACGAATTTGTTTGCTTCAAGTTCATCCATTCTTGTTGCAAGGTTGCAGTCACGATTTATAAGTTATTGACTGTAAATTGGTATGCCTTTCACCATGTTAGAGATTTAGACTCCCATCCAACTTCTAATGCAAACCTATTTTAAAACTACAAAATCAACACTTAAAAAGGATGTTAGAACTTACCAATTTTACATTGTCAAGATTAAAAGAGATCGTTGACCTAGGTTTCACCAACCTAGTCTAACAATCTCCCCCTTTTTTATTTTAACAACTTAGAATGATTTTGCACAGGGTAATGAATTGCATAAGTGTGAAGTTGAGATGGTTAACATTTTTTTAACAAATTAAACTTATCGAGAAACTAATAAAACCTAAAAGAAATGACTAAGTTTAACACAAATTTAAATTAGATTGCTTCCCCTTAATTTATACTTCCCTTTGATTATATATCATGCAATTTCCTTCACTATTTCTCTCATCTTTTGTCAAGATAAAAAAGAGAACATAAAAGGATTTAAAAGTGATTATAGTAGCATAAGTGACATGATTCGAATAGGGATTTGTGTCTCAAATTTAAGAGCAATCATACTTTATGTACAAACATATGAAACATAAATTACAAGTAAATTTATTGATAAATATAGATAAATAGAAACATAAAGATGTGAGATCATAAACTTAGGCCATAACATAATTAAACAAATAAAAGAAAAACATAAAAAGATTACAAGCTTAAGAAAGAACACTAAAAGATTAGAGAGTTATGATAATCTCCAGAGTCTTTAATGTCTTCATTTGCACTTCCTCCTTATGCTTCATCCCCTTCTTCCACCTCTTGATCTTCTTCTTCTTTTGGAGTATCCTCCCAATCTTCAAAATTAGGAAGGTGGCAAGGTGTAGCACCCACCTTCTCTTAAAGATCCACCAAGACACCTGTGGAGGTAAGAAAGTAGAAGAAATCTCCTCTTGATCATTCTCATTATTTTGTCCAATTTTTCATTGATTGAGGACAGGGAGATGGCATATGACTTTGGCTTTGGTTTAGGTTTGAGAGATGGAATTGGTTGAGCACCCTCATTTATCACAAGCCTTTTCCTTTTTGATGCTTGAGTAGTCTCATGCCTTTTAGCCCCAATTGATCCCAAGGTATAACATAAGTGTTGGCCCTAGGCACCAATAAAGAGGGGAGGGGGGGGGGGGGGGCAAGAGTGGGGTTGAATTGGTGTATAATAATTAAAACAAGAATGTAAGAAGAAAAATGAGTAGAAGAGAGACACAAGATTTATAGTGGTTCGGGTATAATCGACCCTACATCCACTCCTCAATTCTCAGCAATTAGGTGTTCCACTATCTTCAAATGGTGTTTCTAAGCTCACACCTAACTTTTACACTTGTGTTTTCAAGGCTCACACAACAACCTTTACACTTGTGTTTTTGAGGCTCACACAACAATCTTTACACTTTGTTTTTAAGGTTCACACAACAATCTCTCTTTAGTGTTTTTACAGGCTCACACTACAACCTTTACAAATAGTGTTTATGTTCACATCAAACAATCACTTAAAGAATATAAAAGATTGAGTAGCAAAATTGCAAGAGTTTGGATTACAAATTAATGAATTCTCTTGTATTTACATAAATTTGGTGAGGTATTTATAGCCTCTACCCACCAAAGAGATGTTGCATTAAAACTGATAGCAAATCTCTAAAGTATACTAGACAGATTTTGCATTAAATGTTTGTCAAGCTTCATTCGCGGTCGCTACTACTCTTTTGCAGTCGCAATTTTCAAATTTTCCATACGGGAGCCCAAAAATGCTGTAAAAATCCCCGTTTGTGTCTAATGACTAGTTTACGTGTCATTTTTCATTGGTTCTCCAGGAAAATATAGTCATTATCTTTCACCTGCTCATAAAGGTAGTGGTCACGATTTTTCTTTTATAGGCCGCGACTTAGGATCCAAATTCATTTGTCAAAATGTTCATCTTCTTCTTCATGATTTGCAATCACTACCTATAAGTTGCCATCGCGATTTATGTCTTCCAACGATCACTTGGGACACTTCTCATGTTGTGGTTGTGGACTTGATTCCCTCTTAAGTTACTTTGAAATTTGTGATCACGATTGAGGCATGACGCACATTGCGAATTCATGTGTGACTTTAGTTTAGATGGGTCGCGGCAGAGAAGTGGCTCGCAAATTTGTCTGTCTAATTTTTTAACCTGCTTTAATCTATATCGCGGTTGCAATATATGAAGTTGCGGTCACGAATTAGGAGACACTTTGCTTTCTTTAGAGATTATGAACTTCATCCAACTTCCAATTTAGAGACTAACGAAAACTGTAAACAACACTTAATTGAAATATTAGAATTGATCAATCTTCTTTGTCAAGATTAAAAGAGGTTCAAGACTTAGGATTAACAATCCTAGTCCAATAATAAGTGTCAGGGTGAATAGCCTCGACATTGATGAGGTAGGGTAAATTAAGGAAATTCTAGGAAGGCAAAAATTTCTTAGTGAGGAATTTCTCATTCTCCTCATTAAGAGCCCCCACATAGAAATAAATGCCTATGACATGAGATGGTAGGAGGGATCGGCTTATGGGCTTTGTACTCATGTGAATCAATCAATTGATTTATAAGGTATCAATCAGTTTGGGTGAGTTTATTTTTGGTTTAATAAAATAAAAATTCTTGGTCTTTTTGGGAGACCTTTTTATTCCCATCACCTCTAGAATTAATAAAAAAGGTGATGAATGGTGAAAAAGCCAATTTAGAAAGGTGCAAATATATTTGGCCAGAGATGTTTTGGGGTCATGTTTGGTTTCGATGGAAATCTTATACCAAAATTCAAAATAGATGATGTCAAGTGCAGAGATTATGAAAGGGATATCATCTCCCATTTGAAGATTGACAAGGTTAGAGACTTGTTCAAAAGTGATAAAATAAGGGTGCCCAAATGCCCGAAAGACTAACCTGTACTGACCTGTTTTTGATTATGCTCTTCGACTTAAGGTGATCGTGCACATAAACTCCTTAACAATTTATTCGTATCTAGGTTCATCTAGATATATGAGTTTTTTCCAGCCTAAGTTAGATAAGAAGGCATGAATTTCATCATTGATTCTAAAGAATTCAAGGAGAAAAGAAGAGGGAATTTTGTTGGATTGGATTATTTTATTGGAGTTGGCGTTGTATCGATCTTTCTCTTCTTTTGCCATCCCTTTCATCAAGTGAACGACAAGAGGGCTAGAAGGTTGTGCCCTTATCTTTTTCTAGTCTAGAAAGCTTCTAGGGTGTTGTGATAGAAGTTAGGAGAAAGTAGTAGGTTTGAGAGAAGAAATTAGAGATAGATGAATAGAATAGGTAAAAGTGAAATGAAGGGGTGTTCAAATGGTTTAAATAGGTAAAAAATCTAATGAAAAATAGTAATAAATAGTAAATTTTGCATTAAATGAGGGGTGGCATCGGTTGGCAGATAAATTAATCAATGTTTGACAGTTACTCTGCAACTGTGAACCTCAAGTTGCGACCGCTAATTACAAAATTTGTGAGTAATGGGTTAGAATTCCTTGAAAACTGAAGGAATCAAAGGTTAAAACTTTTGAATTTTAAAAAAATTTGCGGGGTCAATCTTAAATCACAACAACAAATTAGAGGTGTAACAAAATGTCGATGAGTGCTTATAAATTACAACTGCGATTTTATCATTGTGACCATAAATTATAAAGAAAATGAAAGAAAAGAAAGGAATAAAAAATGACCTTTCTAGGTGTGATCCACTTAATGTAATGATGATTAATTCATGCAAATTGACATAGAGAAGCACATTTGCATAAAGAAATAAATCTTCCAAAGTAATTAAATACATATATATCAAACACATCATTTAATCATTCAAATCAATAAACTCAATAAAGAAAATGCAATGAGATCTAACTTTTCACCCTAGTAAGCTTCCATCAAACATTCCTAACTCCCTCTTAAAGAAGTTCATCCTATCTTCTTTAAAGGGTTTAGTGAAAGTATCTGCAACTTGATGATCGGTATCAATAAACTCCAATACCAAATCACCATTTTGGATATGATATCTAATATCAATGTGTTTGCTCCTAGAGTATTGGATGAGATTCTTTGAAAGATTTATCACACTTATGTTATTACATTTGATGGGAATGTAATTAACAACTGTGTTATAATCCTTTAATTATTGTTTCATCCAAAGAACTTAGGTGAAACAACAATCTAACATATTCTGCTTCAGTAGTGGATAAAGTAACTGAAACTTGTTTCTTACTAAACCAAAAAACTAAGCATTCTCCTTTAAATTGACAAGTTCTAGAAGTGTTTTTTTTATCTAATAAGCTACACATAATTCATATCTAAATATGTTAAAAGACCAAAAGATGAATTCCTAGGATACCATAAATCTAAGTGTAATATGCCATGTAAATATTTAAGAATCCTTTTAACAACATTAAGATGTGATTCCTTAGGGCATTACTAAAACCTAGCATATAAGCATACATTAAACATAATGTCAGGTCTAGGGGCAGTGAGATAGAAAAGAGAACCAATTATACCTTTGTACCTCTTTTCATGAACTGACTTATCCGATTCATCTTTGTCTAGTTGATGGTAGCACTCATTGGTGTATTTGCTACTTTGCATTCATCCATGCCAAATTTCTTGAGTAGATCCTTTGTGTAGTTAGCTTGGTTGATGAAGGTGCCCTCTTTGGTTTGCTTAATTTGTAGGCTAAGGAAGAACTCAAGCTCTCCCATCGTGCTTTTCTTAAATTCTTTAGTCATACACTTAGCAAAATCCTTATAAAAAGATTCATTAGTATCACTAAATACAATATCACCAATATATATTTATACAATGAGTGTATCTTGATTGTTCTTTGTAATAAATAGAGTAGTATCAACCTTCCTTTTTTCAAAATCATTTTGTAAAAGAAATGAGCTAAGCCTTCCATACCAAGCTCTTGGAGCTTGTTTCAAACCACATAAGGATTTAGTTAATTTATAAACATGATTTGGAAAAATGTTAGATTCAAAATCTGAAAGTTGTTTAATATAAACTTCCTCCTCAATGAGACCATTTAAAAATACACTTTTAACATCCATTTGAAAAAGTTTAAAGTTCATGTGACATGCATAAGCTAAGAGAATCCTAATGTCCTCTAATCTTGCTACGAGGGCATAGGTTTCATCATAATCAATGCCTTCCTATTGGTTATACCTCTTTGCAACCAATCTAGCCTTATTTCTAGTCATGAAACCTAACTCATCTAACTTATTCCTAACCACCCATTTGCATCCTATAATCTGGTATTCCTTAGGCCTAAGAAGATCCCATACTTTGTTTCTCTCAAATTTATTGAGTTCCTCTTGCATGGCAAACACCCAACTTTCATTATTAAGAGCTTCATTAATTGATTTTGGCACAAATTGAGAAATAAATGTAAGATTGTTGTCTAAAGTATAAAGTTGAGATCTAGTATTTACTCCTTTGGATGTATCATCAATAATTAGATCATTTGGGTGATATTTGGAGAATCCATAATCCATGGAAAAATATTGAGCTGGAATTTTAACTTGTAGTGGTTGGGATACCTTCTCTTCTTTTGATGACTAGTTTTCACTAAGGTCTATAACCATTTCTCTTGAAGTTGACTTTAACTCCATTTTCTCAAAGTCATTTGTAAGATTATTAATAAGAGAACCTTTCTTAAGATCAAGTTTACTAGATTTATCAAATACAATGTTCATTGACTCCTCAACAACCATAATACTTTTATTAAATACCTTATAGGCTTTACTAGAGGTGGAATAACCTAGAAAAATACTTTCATTTGTCTTAGAATCAAATTTTTCACGGTTGTCCTTGGTATTGAAAATGTAATATCTACACCCAAATACTCTTAGGTATGACAACTTAGGCTTTCTAAAATTCCAAAGCTCATAAGAGGTTTTATTGAGAATGAGCCTTTTGAAAACATGATTAGCAATATAATAAGAAGTATTGATGGCTTCAGAGTAATTAGGCAAGGAGTACTCATTGAGCATGGTCCTAGCCATTTCTACTACTATTGTATTTTTCCTCTCTACAACACCATTTTATTATGGTGTCCTAAGAGATGTCAAGTTATGGGAAATCCCATTTTCTTAGCAATAAGTTTCAAAAGATTCATTTTGAAATTCTTTTCCATGGTCACTCCTTATAAAAGAAATAAAGTAACCTTTTTCATTTTGAACTCTTTTTGCAAAACTTTTAAAGGCATAATAACAAGTGTCATTGTTATGAGCTAAAAAGGATATCTAAGTAAACCTAGAGTAATCATCAACTATGACAAATGCATAATCCTTTCCACCTAAACTAGCACTCCTAAACTAGTACTTCTAGTAGGTCCAACTAAGTCCATATGGATAAATTAAAGAGGTTTAGATGTACTTATAATATTTTTTGCTTTGAATGAAGATAGATGTTGCTTGCCCATTTAGCAGGGTCCATATGTCTTGTCCTTTGAGAATTTTAACTTGGGAAGACCTTCCACTAGCTCTCCTTTAGATAGGCTTTGTAAGTGCTCCATGGTACTCCATGGTACTATGACTAAGTCTTCTATGCCAAAGCCAAGCCTCATTGCTAAGAGATATAAGACACTTGAAAGATTGGTTAGCCAAATTGTCTAAGTCAATTAAATAGGTATTACCCATCTTTTCACCCATGAAGATTACCCTTTTATCCACCAAAGTGATAACCAGACACTCTCTAGGGTCAAAGGTGACTTTGTTACTTTTATCACATAATTGACTTACACTAAGCATATAGTGTTGTAAAGCATGTATCAGAAGAACATTATTAATAAGTGAACAACCATTCTCACCAAATGTTCTAATGCCAATTACCTTGCCCTTGTCATTATTTCTAAAAGTGGCATTGCCACCTTATTTCTCTTTTATGGCTATGAATAGCTTTTTGTTTCCCGTCGTATACTTTGAGCAGCCACTATCCACATGCTAATCACTATCTTCATTGGTGGCTGCCATACAATCCTACACAACATAAATAAATCACTTTTATTTAGGTACCCAAACATACTTGGGTGATTGGGGGTTAGGCCTTGAAAGGCCTTCTAATTTGAGATGAGCCTTCCTAAAATAAAAAAATGATGTTTATATGACCAAACTTCATGCAATAATGACATTGGAGTTTAGACTAATGAGTCTTTCTCCTATGCATAGCTTTGGTATTAGTAGGGGTCCTTCTCATGCTATGATGATGTGAGTGTGAGAATGTGCATGAATGATTAGGAGTAAAACATAATTTTTTTTATGTGTGTTGGGCTGAGCATGTTTCTTAGTGTAGAAGAATGCATAATTAGCCTTTTCAGGCTTATGTTTTAAGCTTAGATGTGACTTTCCCTTGCCCTTAGGCATTGGTGGCTTAGTGCTTTGTGCACTCTTCCTTACAACTACCTCAATACTAGATGTTTAAGGTGCTGAAGCTCTAATGAAAGTGGTGAGAGGGGAAGTAGATAATGAAGAGGCTCCATTAAAGCCAAGACCATGTCTTACTAGGGGAGGCCTTTGAGATACAATTAATGTATCTAAAGCTTCATTCCCTTTGTGAAACTTAGAAATGAAATTTTTAAGCTCAATTACCTCTCTTTTTAAGGTATCATTTTCTTTCTTCAAGGAGTCTAGAAAAGAAAAAGACCTAGTAAGACTTTCTACAAATTTGTTGAGTTCTTCATTTAAAGTCTTCAATTTACTTACAATCTCATTTAATGAGTTAAACTCATTTTGTAGTTTTAAGCATTTCTTTTTGTAAGTTTTCATTTATGACTTATATTTGTCACATTTTAAGGTAAGAGCATCTAAGCGCTCATCATCTACATCATTTAATGCATCATAATTTTTCATAAGAATGGGTAAAGGACTTACCTCATTAGAAGAGTCATCTTATGCCATGAAACATAGATTTGCCATTTCCTCATCTTCATCCTCTTCACTAGAGCTATCATCTCAAGTAGTTTTAAAGCTTTTCTTCTTTTATTTGTCCCATTTCTTCTACTTTTTTAGCTTGGGGCAATCATACTTGATGTAGCCTTACTTGCCACACTCATACCAAGTTACTTCACTCTTCTTTTCTTTGAGCTTGAAAAAAGCCTTCTTAAAGTTCTTTTTATCTTTTCTTCTTCTTATAAGCTCCTTGGTCCTTTTAGAAATCATAGTTAGCTCTTCCTCTTTTTTTTCACTATCATCATCACTTGAGATAACCTCCACTGCTTTGTCTTTGGATGAAGATTTGAGAGCCAAAGTCTTTTTCTTTGTTTTGTCTTTCTTATTCCCTTACCCTCTCATCTTCTTCATCTCCTCATCCTTTTTCAAGGCTAGCTCTTAAGTGAGAAGTTTGCCTATAAGGACATTTGTTGGCACTCTTCCAATTTTTGGATTTGACTCTTATATATTGCATACCCATCAAACTTCTCAAAAGGTAAGGATTTAAGTATTTTGGTGTTTACCTCATGATTGGTGAGTGTTCTTTCGAATTTCTTTATGTTTATGATGATAGGTAGAAGTCTATTCATCATATCAATGATGCTTTCATTATCTTTCATCATGAATAACTCTCATTCTGTCACATACATCTCTAATTTTTTGGATTTCACTAAAGTTGTGCCTTCATAGTAGTTCTCCAAAGCCTTCCAAATTCCATGGGCTGTGAGGCAATGTTAAACTCTTCCTATTTCTTCCCTTGAAAAAAAACTGAGAAGGATTGTCGTTACCTTTTTATTTCTTCCATTTGGTTTTCTATGAGCTTTCACCCTTCACTTCTATCAGCCATCTTAGTAGGGTGCTTCCATTCTTTTGCCATGATATCCCAAAGGTCCACCACATCGTTGTCCAAATATATCATCATCCTATACTTCCAATGCATATGGTCAGATTCATCAAAGTATAGTTTAAGATGGGCGCGGATTCCTTCTTATACCATGTGTCTTTTCTCACTCAATTAAGAGTTTTAGCGAGAACTTGGCTTTGATACCACTTGTTAGGCCTTCAGCACCAAGAAGAGGGGTTGAATTGGTGGGAATTTAAAAAATTTGGAGGAAAGATAATGAATTTGAAGATTGAAAGAGAAAGAGAAGAAATGAACACACAATATTTTATAATGGTTCAAGTGTTAATGAACCCTACATCCACTCTCTAATTCTTCACAATTGGGTATTCCACTATCACTAAATGGTGTTTTCAAGCTCACACTAAACTTATACACTTTGTGTTTTATGGTTCACACATGACCTTACAACTTGTGTTTTAAGGCTCACACAAGGAAACCTCTCAAGTGCTTTCCCAAAGGCTCACAATTAACCTAAACAAAAGTTTATAGCTAGGCTAACTCTCAAATCCAATAACAATGGTGTTTAATGCTTACACCCTATTGTCCCTAGGCACCAAGAAGGGGGGTTGAATTGGTGAATAAAAAATTTAAAACTGAGATTAAGAGAAGAAGAAAAAATAGTGAGGACACAAGGATTTTATAGTGGTTCGGGCAAAACTATCCCTACGTCCACTCTCCAATCTCTCAATTGGGTATTTTACTAAATCAATGGTGTTTTTAAGCTCACACCCAACTTACTACAACTTGTGTTTTAATGGCTAACACACAACCTTACAACAAAGTGTTTTCTAGGCTAACACAAAACCTCACTCAAGTG
>CATIWR010391250.1:0-21647 GCA_949677035.1 Omphalea diandra
ATATATATATATATATATATATATATATATATATATATATAAGTCATCTATGTTTTAATATGCTTTATATATTAATTAAGAAATTTAGATCCAAATAGATCTATTTCTCATTTGTACCAATCTAAAATGGACCAAATCGAATAGAATTGAAATGCAAATTAAAATATACCAAAATTTGAACTGAAATTAGACCAAAATATAAATATCAACCGAGATTTATAAATATGGATTTTGATTCTAAATATTTTTAACTAATCGATTTAGAATTGGACATGATCACCGGACTTGAGGAGCACCGGATTTGGAAAGGTATTTGGAAGTTACAAGTGCCACCAAAAGTTAAAAACCACCAAAAGTTAAAAACTTCTTGTGGTGAGTTTGTTTAGGATGTTTACCAACAAATCATGCCCTTATTGCTAGAAGAGTTCAAGTGGATCCTATGTGCCAGGCTTATATGAATGTTGTAGAGATATTTTGCATTTTTGTCCCCCTTTCCAAAGAGGTATGGATTCGATCTTCTCTCCCTGTATTTTGCCATAATCATAATTCCCTTTTGGATTGGTTGGACTGTGTTCTTTCGAAAGAATGAAAAGAAAGCTTCTTTTTCAATTATATGCTGGAACTTGTGGAATGGCAAAAATAATCGCGTTTGGAGGGGCAAGAGAAACATGGCAGCACACCTTTTAAACTCATCAGGTTTGAGAATGCATCGCATGGTGAGGAGGGGGGTGATGTGATCTGGCAAGCTCCACCGGAGGGTTGGTTTAAAGTTAACGCTGATGCAGCTATTTTCTCTAGGGATGGCAAAATGGGTGTTGGTTGTTGTGTGCAAGACTCGGGTGGAAATTATATTATAGATTTTAAACAGCTTCAATTTGATAGGTTCGTCCTGGAGTCTGATGGGTTGCAAGTTGTCCATGCTCTACATTACCAAGGAGATCTCTCCTTTTGGTCTTATCATAGATGATTGTCGTGGGTTATTGAACCATTTTCATCAAGTGGTTGCCAGTTTTGTGCATAGATCTGCGAATGAAGTGGTCCACCTTGGTGCTAAAGTCGTTCATTCTGTCTGACCTGTGTCAATGGGTTGATCCCCCAAACTCTGTAGTTCTTTATCTTGCTCGGGATATATATATATATATATATATTCTTTTTACCTCCTATATTATGATTTATGGTTTTGACACATTATCTTAAAAATAATAATAACTTAATAAAGATATATTTAAATTATTTTATATTAATCAGTATTTTAAGTATAACTCTTGATTTCTTAAAATGAAAATTAGTTATTCTTTTAATTTCTTAAAATAAAAGACAGAATTATTTAATTTAAAAATTAATATTAAATAATTGACTGTAATACAATAGCAACAAGACTTTCTTTTAAAATATATCTTAAGATCAATTTTTAAAAAATTTAGAATTGTATTGATAATCTAAATTATTATTATTATTATTGAATAATAAATTTATTTATATATATTTTTTATAGTTAGTAAAGAAATATAAAAAAAATTTAATTTCTAACTGTAAATAAAAATTAGTTTATAATTCTTAAATAAAATAATAAAATTAAATAAAAATAATGTAATATGAATTAGGGACATACTTCATCTATTCAATTTTGATAGATCATTTTCAATTTACATAGGAATTAAGAAATTTATTTTTTTCAATTATTATCATTATTTTTAACAATTTGTTTACTAAAATATCTTCAGTAAACTTTTTAATACAGTGCATAATAATTTAAATATGGCAAACTTGTCAACTCATCTATAGTTTCATTTTATTTCCTTAACATTTTTAGCAAATAGTAGCTAAAATTATATAGGCCTAAAAAACTACCATTTTGAAAACTTAAAATATTTAAATCAAAATTTAAAAGTATATTGGATGTATAACAAATGACTGCTACTGTACATTATAATGGATGGGAAGCAACTCATATATCATGAACATAGGCTTATATTGCATCATGAACTTGACTCCAAAAATAATGTATATGCAATTAAGGATTAATGTACATACATTTTAATGTACATGCAGTTTTAATACCAATGTACATATAAGGATCAATGTATATGCAATTCAATACTAATACACATGCAGCTAAGACAAATGTATATACAGTTCAATATACATATATATTAGTTTAGGTTTACGAAGCAACATAGACACATGTCATTATATAATTTGGGATTCTTATATCATGAACCATTATCCACATAGCAATATGGACTAAGGTCCATTACATGTGAAAAAAAAACAAATGTGTGTCTCATTACCTTAATATATCAACATCCATTACACTCGGTTGATAGACTTGTTAGTTCATTTTTGTATAAATTGTAAATTTACTTTTTTAAATTATTGGTTCATTTTTTTGTAAAATATAGGTTCATTTTTCATTAAATGTAGGTTCATTGGTAATAAATTATATATTCATTTCTTATTTAAACTTCTATATGATGATTTTGAGGATTTAATATAAATTATAGTTTCATTTAGCATAAACTGTATATTTATTATCAATAAATTGTATGTTCATTTTTTATAATGTACATATTCATTTTTTTTATAAACTATGAGTTCATTTTTTGTAAATTGTAGATTCATTTTTTTTTATAAAGTATAGTTTCATTTGGTATAAACTATAGATTCATTATCAATAAACTGTAGGTTCATTTTTTATAAAATATAGATTCATTTTTTTATAAACTGTAGGTTTATTTTTTGTAAACTATAGGTTCATTTCTTATAAAGTATAAGTTCATTTGGTATAAATTGTATATTAAGTGAACTATAAGTTCATTTTTTATAAAGTGTGGATTATTTTTTATAAATTGTAGGTTCATTTTGTATAAAATATAGTTCATTATTCCTAAATTGAACAAAAAAAAATCAAACACACGAAAACAAAATTAAAAACACAGAAGAACTAACTAAAAATTAAAATAATAAAAATAAACAGATAATTCATAACAAAGAAAACAATAAACAAAAAAAATAACATAATCAACAGATAATCAAACATTACTCACTTGATATAGCAGAACAATCAACAATCTCATTTTCAGAAACTTCATCCATTGATTGCAATTGAAATAGATAATCCAAGAATAAATAATCAAATAATAAATAACAAAGAATAAAATAAATAAATAAGAAGGAGAATGAAAATCACAGAAACATAGAATCCAAAACAATAAGAAAAACGAATACACAAAACAGAGAATGAAAAAAGAGAAGAGAACTCTCGCTAAAGTCATTAATAGTAACTAATAAATTTCAAAAACTCACACTTGTGAATCTCCCTCAAAACCCAATGTATCATTAAATGACATATAAAGTATTATGGATAAAGATCCATGATAATTTCTCCATAATTTGTGGGTGACAGGGGAACAACCAAAATAGATTTGGTAATAAAGTCCAATTTTAAAAACATTGACGATGGTGCAAGAAAGAAATGTACATTATTATTGGACCGAGAACTGAGTCCAAGATAGAAATGTACATTATTATTGGTTCGATAACTGAGAAAAACTAACTAAAAGTACATAGAGGAACTCGTCCAAATGTGTAGAATAAAACAAACAAGTAAAGAATAAGAGCATCTCCAATAATTTTTTTTTAAAATAAAAAGCATATTTTGAGTAATAAATAAATATTTTAAAAAAATTTTAAACATAAAGAGTAAACACTTTTATTTAAGTCTAATGAATTTTTTATATTTCACTTTTCATTTTATTTTATTTCATAAAAGTATTTAATAGTAACTTGTGGGGAGAAAGAGAAAAAAGTTTTTCAAGAAAGAAAGTTAATAGAAAACAAATAATAATTATTGATATGCATAAAAAATTAAATTACATTAATTATATTATATATAGAGAGAGTTTAATATATAATTTAGATTTACAGAGTAGATTGTAATAATAGCGAGTAATATTTTGAATAATAAAAAATATTTTAAAAAAATTTAATTACAAAAATAAATAATTTTATTTAAATCTAATGAATTTTTTATATTTTATATTTTATTTTATTTTATTTCATAAAAATATTTGATAATAATTTGTGAGAAGAAAGAGGAAAAAGTCTTTTCAAAAAAAAAGTCAATAGGAAATAAATAATAATTATTGATATACATAACAAATTAAATTTTATTAATTATATATTATATATGGAGTTTAATATACAATTAAAATTTAGAGCGTTGATCGTAATAATAGCGAGTAACGCCAGCACTGGTGAAATTCATTGGAAAGTAATTGAGAAACGAAGACTGCTCTCATCTTCTTCACCGGGCTATTTCTTCTGGCTTTGGCTTCAATTACAAATAATATTTGTGATCGATAATATTAACAGACAATCAGGTATACCGTCCCATTTGAATTTATTTTTGTAGTCTTCGACTCTAATTATCTTAATTCGTTTTAGCAATCAGAATATTCGAAGTTGTGGCTTTGACTCGCTCAATATTCAGCTGTCGATTACCTTAGCTAGATGATTTGGGCATATCATCCTCCTTCTATACTTTCTTTCACCATTTATAGTATCTGATCTATATCTACCCACTGCCAACTCTTTTTTTTTTTTTTTTTTTTTGTCTAATTGGAATGTTATGCGATTCGGAGCCTTAATTTATTAAACTGGTATTCAATGTTTAATTTCTAGGGTTTTATAAAAGCTAAGCTTGTGTATTTTTTGTATTTCAGATAGTGCCCGAATGATAAAGGAAACAGTGGTTCAAGTGTATTGAAAGCTTCGGGGATCTGCATGATTTCGTTTCTTGAGTTGTTTTTTGTTAATTCTTCAGGTATATAACCCTTTTTTTTTTTGGCTCTTCATGTCATCAGTGCCTTGTTAAATGGCTGCTATATCAAAGTTAAAGTACTTATGACTCCTTTTTTTCATCATTATTTACATTATGTCATTTTATTTTTCATCATAGTTCCAGCATTCTGTTCTCTTGTTTACATTATCTAACCACAATAATCGATTCAATAGAGGTTTCTTAAAAGCCTGGATAATATTCTCTATCCTAATGAAGTCTGGATGATATTCTCTATTCTCTATCCTTGAGTTTTCTTTATTTTCACCATTGCTACGCTTACATGCCATTATGTTTTCCAAAATCAGAAGCCTTTTAGTGGAGTTCTTTGTCTTAATGTCTATAAATAGTTCACCGATTAGTATAATTGGTTATACTAATCCTTAATCCTAATTTGTGACTTAGTTTCTTTCTTAAGGTCCGTAAGTGAGTGGGTCCATTACTAATAATAGAGCCATTGTAGCAGCTCCCAATTGGGACACAAAGTTGTCATTTGATGCTAATTGTTAGTTACTAAGTTCTACTATATGTTGGTTTTAAGGCACATGAACGTGCAAAATTGGGAACACTCCAAGGTTCGGATAAGAATAATTGTTTATCTGTGATCTTATTTTGAGGATCTCCTTCATGATTGGAAAAATGGTGGAAGGGTCAAAATTTACTGGACATGTAGGAGGAAATCACGACAGTGAGAGCAACTACTATGATTTCACACAAGGGTTTTATCAAAAACTTGGTGAGGGTACAAACATGTCTGTTGACAGTTTGCAAACAAGCAATGTGGGTGGGTCTGTTTCAATGTCTGTGGACAATAGTAGTGTGGGGTCGAATGATTCTCTAACCCACATTTTAAGCCACCCAGGATTAAAACTTGCCAGCCACAACTACAGTGTCTCAGTGGGCCAGAGTGTGTTTCATCCAGGGAAGGTCCCTTATGCACTAAATGATGATGCATTAGCACAAGCTTTGATGGATATTAGGTACCCAACTGAGGGATTGCAGAATTATGATGAATGGACCATTGATTTGGGAAAACTAAATATGGGAACAGCTTTTGCCCAAGGTGCTTTTGGAAAGTTATATAGAGGAACATATAATGGAGAAGATGTTGCTATAAAAATACTGGAGAGGCCAGAAAATAACTCTGGGAAAGCACAAGTCATGGAGCAGCAGTTTGTGCAAGAAGTCATGATGCTTGCAACACTAAAGCACCCGAACATTGTTCGGTTTATTGGTGCATGCCGCAAGCCCATGGTTTGGTGTATTGTGACGGAGTATGCGAAGGGAGGGTCAGTTCGGCAGTTTTTGATGAGGAGGCAGAATAGAGCAGTGCCGTTGAAATTGGCAATTAAGCAGGCATTGGATGTTGCAAGGGGAATGGCGTATGTTCATGGGCTTGGATTTATACATCGGGATCTGAAGTCAGATAACCTTCTGATTTCTTCTGAGAAGTCAATCAAAATAGCAGATTTTGGAGTTGCACGTATCGAGGTTCAGACTGAGGGCATGACTCCGGAAACAGGGACATACCGTTGGATGGCTCCGTAAGTGTCTAGATGCTTTCTCTACATTTTTCTGCTTCTTTTGAGTTCTTATGCTATTATTTTTTACTTTCATTATGACATTTCAATTTTCCCCTTGAGTGCCTTAAGATGATGTATGCATATTGCCATTTATTTTACTGTGTCATTTATGTGTGATAATTTTAAGGTTTTAGTTGTAGATTCTCAAGGAAATTTTGGTTTTCCACACCATTGTTTGGAACTCTGCTACAAATAAAGGGAATTCACGTGAAGGAGTGTGGAAAGTTGATCTCCTGCCTTCTTTTTCTTAATTTTTCTGGAAATATTAATTTGTATTTTCACTCACCTTTCCTAGTCCTTTTTTTTGGTGGTTCATAAAAGGGAAAAAGAGGGATGGAGGAAAGGTGGGGGGGGGAGGAACTAACTTGTTTGTTTATGTATGTCTTTCTTGTATATTGAGCGTGTTCTTCTTTGTTGATTCTTGTACGCTTTCTTTGAAAGTAGCAGAAAAGGGGATGATACAAACGTGGTAACTTGTCCCTAATCCGTATGCAATATTGAGACAATGCCAAGGATCTATCAACTAATCAATCGAAGAAAATTTTAATTCCCAATAAAACCTCTAGATAACTTGTATTTAATAACCTTAGTTATAAACAATTAAAGGTTGTTTAAGTCAATCCTAAGATTAACTAAATCAATTTTAAATTTAGATTTGAACTAGTTTGAATGTACTAAGCTCTCACTTGATAAATTCATTAAGTCCTTCATAAAGCCAAAGAAGAGAATTAAATCTCATAAAATGAGAATTATACTAACCAAAAGTTGTCCCTCTTGCACAATTTTGATAGGCTATTTATACGCATTACAAAGCTCAACTGATTAGGAATAAAAGACTTAATCCTATTATAGAAATTAGAAGAAAACTAAATAGGAATAAAGTTCTATGCCTATTCGGCCAAAAAGAACATGCAATCTTCCTAAATATTAATTAATATTACAATTGAAGAAACAAATGAAATCACATTCTAAAGAGGAAGTAGAATTTGGGCAAAGAAGGGAGAAATTGGAAGACAAGTCAACAAGTCAAAGTTTGATCTCTTTGACATATCTTAGACTTTGACATTTGACCTTTTATCCTTGTGTAGCTATCCCCCTCCATGGTCTTCTAAGGTTTCCTTGTTTGTCACCAAAAATGTTTAAAATATTCTTAAAAACTTCTTGGAACCTTTTAGAACTTTCATGGAATTTTTTTGAATATTTTTAGTGCAAATTGCTTTATTTGCAGAGTTTAACTTGTAGATTTCATATTGAGGCTCACACATAAAATTAAAGTGTAAAATGATCATTTGCCCTTGTGAAGATGATCTAGTAAATGCTTCCTTTGCAAGAATGCTTGTTTTTCTCCATGCTCGTCTTTTTGCTTGCATAAACATTCTCAAAACTTCTTAAACTTCTTGAGGTGTACCCTTGTCATTAGTCCTTTGCATTGGATTGGTTGTTATTGCTTCTTAGTTTGCATCATTCTCTCCTTCCTCAAAAAGATTCGTCTTCGAATTGTGTATCTCATTAAAACCAAAAGGAGACAGATCAGAAACGTTAAAAATAACACTAACTCCATATTCACCGGGCAAGTCTATCTTATAAGCATTGTCATTAATTCTTTCAAGACTTGATATGGATCATTGCTCCTAGGATCTGGCTTAGATTTTGTATGATTAGGAATCATTTCCTTCCTATAGTGTACCTAAATCCAATGGCCAGGTTCGAATGTTATTTTCACACGTCCCTTATTGGCTTTTTAGGCTACTTTTTCATTTTTTTTTTTAAATATATATTCATGTGTACCTTTTCATGCAAAGTTTTTACAAAATCAATTTTCGTTTTACCATCTAAATCCATGCACATATTCAAAGGTAAAGAAAACAAATCTAAAGGATTCAATGAAACAACATCATAAATAATCTCAAAACGACAATAATAGGTAAATAAATGTATACTACGACTATATGTAAATTCTATATATGACAAATATTCTTCCTATGTTTTCAAATTCTTTTTAACCAAAATACACAACAATTGTCCTAAAGTTCTATTAATAACTTTGGGTTGTAGGTGATGTAGTAGAAAACAGCAACATAGTTTCTAATAAACATCACAAAGTTTTTCAAAGAAACTAAAAAATTTTACATCCTATCACTAATGATAGTTTTAGGCATACAATGCAATCACACAATTTATTTGAAAAACATATTAGCAATGTTAATGACATCTTTAATTCTGTGACATGCAATAAAGTGTCATTTTGGAAAAACGATAAAAAACAAATATGAAATTATTATCATGCTTAGACCATGGCAAATCCAAAACAAAATCCGTTAAAATATCAATCCAACGCATGCTAGGGACAAGCAGTGGCATATACAATCCATTTGATTTAGACTTAACTTGTTTGCCTACATTTAACACATTTATTACAAATCTTTTGTATATCTAGTCGCATATTAGGCTAATAAAAGTGTTTATGAAAAACATTTAAAGTCTTTTGTACACCAAAGTGTCTCATTAATTTGCAACTCCCATAAATTACATTTAAGCACTCACAATCAATTGTCTTTACACAAAAATCCATTATGCCTAAAGTATTTTTCATAAGCAACATTTTCACAAGTATGAAAGACATTACTAAATTATGGTCATCCATATATAACTCTTTAATATACTCAAAACCCGAAATTTTAGCATCTAAGATAGAAAGAAGTACATACTTTTGTGACAAAGTATATGTAACCACATTTTCTTTACCTTGTTTATACCTTATGACATAAGAACTCATTCTATTTTGCATCTCTCTTGTTAAGATTTTGTTGTCCTTTTAAGTACATCAAAGATTCAGGTTGGATGAATCACAAATTCCTTAGGCCAAAGGTAGTGTTGCTAAGGTTGTAAAGTCTTCACCAATACATACATCTCCTTGTCATAGGTTGGATACTTCAAGGCGGCTCCTTTGAGTTTTTCACTAAAATGAGCGATTGGTCTTCTTTCTTGTATTAAAACAGCTTCAATCTTTGAATCTGAAATATCACATTCAATTTCAAAGTATTAGCAAAATTAGGCAAAGAAAGCAAATGTGCAAACATTAACTTATCTTTAAGCAAATTAAAAGAATTCTCCTGTATATCCCCTATTTAAACCCGCACTATTTTTTTATCATTTCGGTCAATGGTGCGGTTATGTTGCTAAAACCATGAACAAATTGTTTATACAAACTCGCCAAGCCATGGAAGGATCGCACACCTCCCACAAATTTTTGGTGTAGGCCACTCCTTTATTGCTTTGATCTGTTCTTCATCTCCTTCAATTCCTTAAGCACTAGCCATAAAACCTTAAAAAAAAAAACTTTATTTGTACAAACGTAGCACTTTTTAAGGTTGGCAAACAATCTCTCTTTTCGCAAGGCATAAAAAACTAATAGAACTTGTTCTAAATGCTTTTTTAAAGATTTACTATATACAAAAATGTTATTAAAGTAAACAACTATAAATTTACCAAGCACTCAAAACATGTTTTATAAGTGTCATGAAAATACTAGGTGCATTAGTTAACCCAAAAGGCATAACTAACCATTCATACAAACCATATTTTGTTTTAAAGTTGTTTTTCACTCACCCCCCTCTTTCATTCTTATGTGATGATACTCACTTTTGAGATCAATTTTAGAAAATATGTATACACAATGTAATTTATCTAACATGTCATCTAGTCTACGGATGGGATGTCTATGCTTTATATTGATTTTGTTGACAACATAACAATCAATACACATCTTCAAGTCCCATTCTTTATAGGAACAAGCAAAACTAGCATGGCATATAGACTTGTGCTCTCTTGAATTAGCCCCTTTTCCAAAAGCTTATCCACTTGTCTTTTAAGTTCATTTGTCTGCTCAAGATTGCTTCTATATGCGTTTGGAATTTGCAAGCTCGAGATAAAGTTGATTTGGTGCTCAATTCCTCTTAATGTTGGTAGTCATTTAGACACCTTTTCAGGGAACAAACCCTAGTACTCCTTCAAAAAAGACATAAAAACATTAGGCAACGAAACTTGTAAGTCATGAGTAGCAAAACATGTCTCGTGCAAAATCATAATCATGGGTGTAGGGGCAAAATAGGTTGTTCTCACTTTACTCGATTTTGCATAATTTTTTTTTCACAATTTTTCCTTTTGCATGCGTCTCTTTTTTCTTTTGTGCATCCCTTCTAATCTCTTTTTCTTTTCTCTCTTTTCTTACACCTTTATATAGTTTTCTCATAGCTCTTCTTTTGCTATGTATTTTTTTTTCTCTGATATGCATATGTTCTCTCTCTTTCTCATTAGTTTTCGATTTTCATATACTTTTTTAGAAGATAAAGAAAAAAGTACAATAAGTTTTTCCCTCATATCAAACTCATACTTATTGGGGGATTAAATACGTTGATTCCTCTGAATTTTACCTTAATGTAATATTTAACCATCCCTTTTCAAAAATTATACTAAAATACCATTATGTTTGGACTCTATTATACAGACACGGACATTCATTTGTTTTAGTGGGTTTTTATGTTGATCAAACCCAAAAAAGTAAAAAATTGACTAAATATTTTATCTAAAAATAAAAAATACCCTTATGGAGCAATTATCAAAGTCAACAAGAAAGGTTTGATGGATTTATTCTTCTTCCTCTTTATTCTTCTTCCTAAATCCTCTTTATTCCTCTTCCTCTTCTCTTTTTAAAAATTTATTCAGAATTAAAATTCATCCTCAAATCACAATTCTCAATAATCAAAAACCAAAAATCAATTGATCAAAACAATTAAAATCAAACCAAAACAACCAAAATCAACCAAATCAATTGTATTAAACCCGAAATAGAGTGGGAGAGGGAGTTTGTTGCACTATCAGTGCTTACTGCACTAGCACAATAGCTGCTAGGGTGGAAAACGCTCCTTCACACATTGTCATTGTGAACCAAAGCCAAAGTTGTAGGTGTCATCGGTGTTGTTGGTGTCCCTAAACTCGTTGGCATGGAATGACCTCTGAAACTTGCTCGACCCGCCTTTCCCTTCCACACCTACAAAATAAATTATCGAGATTCAAGAATCACCATTTCAAGATTCTTAATTCTTTAATAAATTAAGGGTAAATTACAAATTTGGTGTATGAATTTTTTAATTTTTTTTATTTTAATGTCTAGATATTGTTTTTGTTTAATTAAGTGTCTGCACTAGTAAAATCATTTTCAATGTGGTATTTTTTCTAATTTGAACGGGTAAAATCATTTTCACGTGACAGTCACTAATCGTTTAGATTGAAGAAAAATAACACATTGAAAATAATTTTATCGGTTCAGATACTTGATTAAACAAGAATAATGTTTAGACTCCAAAATAGAAGAAATTAAAAAGTTCAAACACTCAATTTGTAGTTTACCTAAAAATTAGTGATGAAAGATTCAAGTTTTAAATGATTGTCTCATCTCATAGTATAGAGTTTAAATTTTGTAATGATTTCGTTTTTATTAAAGAAATTCCAACAAAAAAAAATTCCAACGAGAAAAGGAATTTCAACAGGACGTTGTATTCTCAATTGCACAGGAGTGGGTTTGGTGTTAATAGTTCATTTGTTAATGGAGAATTATGGGAGTTTGGTTGTGTTGATCCCGAGGACTCGATCACTATGGTTGCCTCGTTAAAAGTAAAGGTGAGTACGGTTCAGTCTAATTCAGCAATTTAGATATTTTCGAGACCAAACCGAAATTTTGGAGATTTTAAAATTGAAGAATCGGTACTACCTCAAATTTTAGATTCGGTTCAGTTTTAGTTCTTGTAAATTCGGGATGGTTCAATTTGGTTTTTCGGTTTTTTCAGGATAGTTAGGTTCGACTTGGTACAAGTTCAAGTGTTCGATTATTTCAATTTATTAAAAATTAAAGTTTATATTTTTAATCTTTATGAATCAAAATAAAATAAGATTTATATTTTTCACTCATTTAAAGCTAAAATAAATAAGTGATGATTTAATAAATTATAACTAGTAACTTGTACATTAAATGTTAAATTAAAATTTTTAATATTTACTACTAATTTATAATTAATAATTAATAAATAGTCTAATTAATATTAATATATATAAGTTTTAAGTTTGGGCTTAAAGATTGTTTAAGTCAAATCTAAGATTACTTAAGTCAATTTTAAGTTTAGGTTTAAACTAATTTCAATGTATCAAGCTTTTACTTAATTAATTCACTAAATCCTTCAAAGAACTAAAGAAGAGAATTAAATATCATAAAATCAAAATTTATATTAATAAAAAATTGTCATTTACACGTTTTTTATGACATATTTATAGATATTGCAAAGCTCGACTAATTAGGAACAAAAGACTTAATCTTATTGTAGAAATTAGAAGAAAACTAAATAGGAAAAAAGTCTATGCTTATTCGGCCAAGAAGAGTATGCAATCTTTTTAACTATTAACTAATATTACAATTCAAGAAACAATAAAATCCTATTCTAAAAGAGGAAATAAAATCTAGCCAAAGAAGGGAGAAATAGGTAGATAAGTCAACAATTCAACTTTTGACATATCTTGGACTTTGACATTTGACTTTTTGACCATGTGTAGCTAGCCCCCCTTAATAGTCTTCTAGTATTCCTTTGTCTGCCACTAAAAAATTTGAAATATTTTTGAAAATTTCTTGAAATCTTTTAAAACTTTTTTGAAACCTTTTAGAATTTTCTAGAATATTTTTAGTTAAATTGCTTCATTTGAAGAGTTTTATTTGTAAATTTCATTTTAAGAGTCCACACATAAAACTAAAGCATAAAATGACCATTTTGCCATTGTAAAGATGATCCACTAAATGCTCCCTTTGCAAGAACGCTTGCTTTTTCCGTTCCATGTTTGACTTTTTGCACAAACATTCCCAAGCTTCTTTAAATTTCTTGATGCGTGTTTTTGTCATTGTATTGAATTGGCTCTTTTTGCTTGGTGCTTTTTTGGTTTTCCTCAAGGAAGAGGAAGCGAGATTAGGGAATGACACTTTGAAAACATATCCTAACTTATTTATTTAGGGGGAGTTGGGGTTAAAATGTGTAATATAATTTTAGATAAAGCAAAAAAGTTCTATCTTGTACTTTTAACAAAATACCTCTCATTTCTAATTTTTCCCTCCAATTCAAACAAATGGAATAAAAATATTTTTCTCCTCTATTTTTTGCATTTTCCTATGCCTTATCGTAGGTTAATCTTACCGTGCCCTTTCTAATGCTATTTTCAACTTGAAGATCAGCAAAATTAATTGTTTGTTTCATCTTTAGAGATGTTTGGAGTGAGATCTTGTTGTGGGGTGATAGTCATTTTTTGATAAAGAAGTATGCTATAGTATGAAAGTATGTTGTTCTTCTATCCTTAGTTACATGGGACGTCGTATATCTCAGGCCATGTTTTGGTTTGATAATAGAAGATGTCACTTAATTTAGCATATGAGACACTAGGATGCCTTAGTACGCTTTTAGAATATGGTAGGTGAATTATAAAATTCTGGGTCTTGAAAATTTTAATTATCAGCAAAAAGTAAAATATTTTAATATTACACAAATTTTTCAGTGAAAATTAAAGTTCTATTGAGGGGGGAAAAGCCAAACCTTTTATTTTTCACGATATCACCCAAAACTCACAAAATATCAGACATTACCCAATTTGGACTAAACTTATGTCAATATCACCAGTTGTCACTTGACCCCATAGGCTGAGATGGATGCCACATAATATTAAAAAGTTAGGTCACCTCAACACATGATTAACTTTAGTTGCACCTAGGTTAACTCCGCCTCTTTCCTCTTCCTCCATCGCACCTTTCCTTCCCCATTAAAAATTCATTATTACAAGAACCAACAGTAACCTTCTCGCATCTCTCAATATACTTAACAACAAGAAGTAATTAGTGTGTTTTTTTTTTCCCTCATTCACACTTGGCCACTCAAAAATTCCCAAACCTAATATCTCAGACAATATCTCATCGGTCACTGTCACGCATAGTGTTCAGAATTGGATGGTAAAGAAAGAAACAAGAACAAAAATTTCCTCGACCTTCGTCATTTCTCTCACTCTGCCATTGTCACTCTCATTGAGGACTTGACCCATTCATTTACCTTGATGAATTCTCGAAGACAGACTGGTTGGACAAAAAACTCAGTGTTTTCAAAATTAGTGTCAAACTATTAAACTGATAATTAGACCACTCATTGAATGGTTTATTTTGGACTGATTTTCAAAACTATTTTTATTTTTAATTATTATAAATATATTTTTATTTTTGTTTTTTCAGTGTTGTTTGATTTTTTTTTAATTTTATTTATTATTAAACAATTTGCATCAAATTGGTTGAACTGATTAACTCGAGAACCAGTTAGTTCATTGGTTTGATTTTAAAAACACCGATAACTATCTCATCCAATATAAATAGCCATCAAGAAAAACAAAAGAAGCAATCAAATTTAACAAGCCCACCAATGGCCTATCATCTCATCTGCGGTGGTGCTCTAAATTGCACTACTCAAACAAATTCCCTTGCTTTTCCCATCAAACCCAACTACATACTTAGAATTCTCAATTATATCCTTAATGCTCCCTTTTTCCCACCCATTATCACAATACACATCCACACCATCGCCAATTTTGAAGCACTCGTTCAGCTCTTTCACAGTTGCGACCTTATGCTCCGTAAATGGACCACCTCAATCCTTCGTTTCTGATAGTCTGATTCGTCCATCAACACCATCTGGTACTATACTAGGACCTTCACGCAGCCAAGCCAATCAAGAGTGGTATTTGCTATGATCCTATCTAAGGAAATAGAGAGGGAGAGAAAAAGAAAGCGAAAAAGATGATGAAGCTGAAGAGGTGGAGGCAGTGGCATTTAAGACACAAACAAATATTTTACCTTAGTTGATTTTACTGAACTAACCCTAACTTAAGACAGATGTGGGTTAACTAAGTGATGGGACTCTACCAATGATGTCGCCTAACCTTTGTACTAGTAAAATAGATAAAAAAAGTTCTATACATTTTTGGTGTAGATTTTGATGCTCAGATTTCAAAACAACTGTTGCTCATTGGCAAGGGCAAGTTTGTTTGCAATTGCTGTTGTTCCCAACTGTATTTGCTGGAATTTACTAAACCTCACAGTAAAATAAATTTATCTTAAGTATACCAACTTATTGATGTTATACAGACCAGGCAAAACAGAGTTCCTGTTGTATTGCACAGTCTTGCAAGTGATTTTGTGTGAGTATAAATTGTGAGGCCCATTTGCTTGCTTTATTCAATCTTAACTCCTGTCAGTTCAGCTTTTTCTCATGAATTGTTTTTAGTACTTTGTAATTTCTATGTGATTTTTGTGTAGATTGAATAAACTTTGTGAATCAAAAGAAATAAACTAAAGTGGGGGATTGACTGGTCTATTTGAAAATGCCTGCCTTACACGCTTGCTCAATCTCTTTTTGCTTTGCTAAATGCTATTTGAAATATTTGCTTTCTTTTTAGTGAAGTTCCTTCTCTGTTCTATGTTTTCCTTTGGTAGCAGATTATCTTCAGGTCAATGTGTTGGTTTTGGTATTAGTGGCTGGTTCGTCTAGTAGTTTCAAATGTGCTATAACTGTTGTTTTTCATGTTTGCCATGCTAATTCATGCAGAGAGATGATTCAGCACAGGCCCTATACCCAAAAGGTGGATGTATATAGTTTTGCAATTGTGCTTTGGGAGCTCATAACTGGTTTGCTGCCCTTTCAGAACATGACAGCTGTGCAGGCAGCATTTGCTGTGGTGAACAAGGGTGTAAGGCCAGTCATCCCAAACGATTGTTTACCAGTACTAAGTGAGATCATGACTCGCTGTTGGGATACCGACCCTGAAGTGCGCCCTGCTTTCACTGAGATTGTCCGGATGCTTGAGAATGCTGAAACTGAGATCATGACTACTGTACGCAAGGCACGCTTCAGATGTTGCATGACTCAGCCCATGACACTTGACTGATCCAGAACATAAGAGTGAAAAGAGGTGGTAAAAATTGCTGCAAACCAGACCTAGAAAATGTAAAATTAAGCTGTAAGAACTTGTATCTTTTGTGTATGTATGTAGTTTTCTTCTCTTTTTGTTGCTTTTCTTTCTATCCCCCCCACCTCTCCCTCCACTTTCTTTTTCAGAAATATGGAGAAGTTAACCATTTAAGACTGGTTTCTGGTTTTTGGGTTATCAATTTCAACCGAGTAGTGATGTTGAAGCCTGTTTCCTAGTTCTAAGAGGTTCAGGGAGCGTTTATCGGTCTTACCTCTCTATATTGCAGCTTTTATGTGTGCCCTTTTGCCTCCACTTGCATTTTCAAATAGACTTTAGGGCGGAGCACGTTTGCATTTTTAAATAGACTTTAGGGCTGAGCAAGTGATGTAGAAAATTTTAAACTGAATCAAAGAATCTAATTAGACTGGTTTTGAATTGAAAAAAGCCCTGATTATATAGTTAAATGCCAAATCAAATTGTCTTGAATAAAATAAATGGGACATTTTCAATTCTTTATGTATCTTCTAATTGAGAGTTGAACTAAAATGGTTTCGATCCAAAATCAACTAAATCGATATATATCAATTTTTTAATTTAATTATTTGATGGTTTATTCAAGTAAAATGTGTAATGATAGTCATTAATAATTGGTTTTCTTTTTTTAAAATTTTTCTCTTTTTTTAATTGAGAAACCATCTTGATAATTTGAGAAATACCAGTTTCTCAAAAAAGAATTCTCCATATGCACATAACAATTTCGAAGAATTCTAAATTACTAAATCAATTTATCTTGTGTTCAGCCCTAATAGGCTAAAAGATAATATTACCCCCCTAAAATATTTAAAAATATTCAATTAATGATAAAATTAACTATTTGATCTAACTAGGACACAATTCTTATTTTAAGTCTATTTTAGAATAAATTCCAAGTGAAAAAAACATGTGAGCATAATGCATCAGCAAAAGAAATAAAAATTCAAATTTCTCAATTTTATTTTAAAAATATTTTTATTCAAAAATTGACCTAAAATAAGTGTAAAAATCATTAAAAAAATTACCACGACCTCTTAAACTTCACCCTCATAATCCAAGTCAAAATCTACCGTTGAAACTAAAATCCATCGCCATTGTTTTCAAAGCCAATGACTTCCTCACCACTATCAGCTCTATTATCACCATTTTCAAAGCCAAAGATTCCACACCATTGTCAATTTCATCACCAATATTTCAAGGCCACAAAGCACACCATCATCGTCAATTTTCTCAAGTGAGTTTTCAAGGCCAAAGATTCAACCACAAATATTAAGGGTTAACACTATTAGGTGAAAATCGAAAATCCAATTGAATAGAACTGGTTTAATTTATTTGATTTGATTTAAATATAATTTCAATTTAATTCAATTTAATTTTAAATTCACAAAAAAAATATGAGAGATGATTTAATTAAATATGACAAAAGTCAAAAGTCTAGAGTAATTAACTCAATAAAATATAAAGCTCACTTTTGACTAGATTCTCTTTGAATAATAAAAAAAATTAACTATTTTAACATCGAAATGACTTTTTAGTATAACAGTGTAAACATGAGAAATAATTTAATATAATATTAAAAATTGATATATGATTTAATTAAAAATAAAAAACTTTAAGGGTTCAAAATAAATAGCCCTTTTTTTAATAGTTTCCAAACTTCTTTTTTGTCCAAAAGTGAAATTTCAATAATAGATTACATGATAAAAGATTAAAAAAATCAGTTGGAGAATTAGACAGCCAAGCAAAAGGGAGACTTCTCTATGTAAAAGATCTAGCAACCATAAAGTTGGTCTATTTAGGTGCTTAGGAACAAACATAACATCAGAACAACACAAGGAGGCAAATCTTGCTAAATATATATATTATGGACCCAGGTTCATATTGCAATATAAATCAGGGTTAATATACACAATTTTCATTTAAGTATCACACATGTCATTCTTTTTTTTTTTAAATACAATCGCATGTACATTGGTTTTAATTGTATGTATATTAATGTTGAACTACATGTACATTGAAATACATAAAAATAAATTAATGAAAAATATATTAGTTTTCAATTGATACTCTACTAACAATATAAAAAATTCTAAAAAACTTTGTTGATATACATTATTTTTGCATGTACATTGATCCATGAATTTTGAAATATATTATTTTTTAACTGCATGTACATTAGTTTTGAACTTCATATACATTTATATTAATTTGTATGTATATTGGTCATTAACTGAATGTACATTGAAATTCATAAAATAGATCAATGAAAAAGTACATTATTTTTGAATTGGTAATCCAGTAATAATGTAACAAATTCTAAAAAAACTTTATTGATATACATTGTTCATGCATATACATTAGTATATTAATTTTGAACTGTATGTACATTAGTTTTGAATTGCACGTATATTAGCATTGAACTGTATGTACATTAATCCTTAATTATATGTACATTGGTATTGAACTGTATGTCCATTGGTATTGAACTGTATGTCCATTGGTGTTGAACTGCAAATATATTGAAATCTATAAAATAGATTGATGAAAAGTAAATTAGTTTTAAATTGATACTCTAATAATAATATAATAAATTCTAAAAAATTTTGTTAATATATAGTGTTCATACATATACATTAATCGATTAGTTTTGGACTCAATTCCTTTTATTGATTTATTAATGGATTTCAGCGTGCATGTAATTCAACACTAATGTATATGCATAACAATACCATGTGCATACAGTTAATAATTAATATACATAAGTCACGTATGAGATTTAATAAAACGATGTATTTTGATCCTAGATGCATGTGGATGCATGAAGCAACATAGACATGAGTTTATGATATAATTTGCGAATCTTGCATTTGCTTGAGTCAAAACCCTCACAATTTCCCAAGGGACAGGACCCGAATTAGAAAGCAAGCAATTTACAATGCTTCTACTATCAGATCACGAGAAAATTCCTTAGGATGATCTGAGAGGCTAGAATCAGAGCCAAAAAACAGCCTGTTTCGTGAAGGGAGAACTATAATAATGGTGGGTGGGACGGGGGTTAACCAAATAGATTAGGTATTAAGGTCCAATCTTAAAAACACTGGCGACAGTCCAAGATGGAAATGTACATTATTACTGGGCCGAGAACTGAAGAAAAACTAAATGAAAATACCCGAAAGAACCAGCCCAGAAGTGTAGAATAAAACAAACGAGTGAGCATATGGATATATAGTCGCGAGTAACGCTATCACTGGTGAAAGGCATTGGAAAGTAAATGAGAAACGAAGACTGCTCTCATCTTCATCACCGGGCCATTTCTTCTGGCTTTGGCTTCAATTTCAAATAATATCTGTGATCGATCATATTAACAAACAATCAGGTATACTGCCCCATTTGAATTTATTGTAGTCTTCAACTCGAATTATCTTAATTCGTTTTAGCAATCAGAATATTCGAAGTTCTGGCTTTGACTCGCTCATTATTCAGCTATTGATTACCTTAGCTGGATGATTTTCGCATAGCATCCTCCTTCTATTCTTTCTTTCACCATTTATATTATCTGATCTGTATATCCCCACTGCCAACTCTTTTTTTTTTTGGTTAAAAATTATGAATTTGTATAATTGGAATGTTCTGCTATTCGGAGCCTTAGTTTATTAAACTGGTATTCTAGGGTTTATAAAAGCTAAGCTTGTGTATTTTTTTTGTTTTGCAGATAGTAAACGGATGATAAAGGAAACGGTGGCCTCAAGTGTACCGAAAGCTTCGAGGATCTGCATGATTGCGTTTCTTTAATTGTTTCTTGTTAATTCTTCAGGTATATAATCATTTTTCTTTTTTTTTTTTTTTTTTTTTTTTCTGGCTCCTCATGTCATGAGTGCCTTATTGAATGGCTGCTATATAAAAGTTAAAGTACTTATGATAACTCCTTTTTTTCATCATTGTTTACGCCTATTCCTGCATTCTGTTCTCTTTTTTACATTATCTAATCACAATAATCCATTCAATAGAGGCTTCTTAAAAGCCTGGTTGATATTCTTTATCCTAATGAAGCCTTATTTCCTTGAGTTTTCTTCATTTTCACCATTGATACGCATACATGCCATTATGTTTTCCAAAGCCAGATGCCTCTCAGTGGAGTTCTTTGTCTTAATATCTATAAATAGTTCACAAATTGGTTACACTAATCCTTAATCCTAATTTGTGGTGTAGTTTCTTTCTTAAGGTCCCTAAGTGAGTGGGTCCATTACTAATAATAGAGCCATTGTAGCAGCATCCAATTGGCGCACTAAGTTGTCATTTGATGTTAATTGTTAGTTACTAAGTTCTACTATATGTTGGTTTTAAGGCACATGAACTTGCAAAATTGGAAACATTCGGAGGTTCGGGTAAGAATAATTGTTTATCTGTGATCTTATTTTGAGGATCTCATTCATGATTGGAAAAATGGTGGAAAGGCCAAAATTTACTGGACATAGAGGAGGAAATCATGACAATGAGAGCAACTACTATGATTTCACACAAGGGTTTTACCAAAAACTTGGTGAGGGTACAAACATGTCTGTCGACAGTTTGCAAACAAGCAATGCGGGTGGGTCTGTTTCAATGTCTGTAGACAATAGTAGTGTGGGGTCGAATGATTCTCTAACCCACATTTTAAGCCATCCAGGATTGAAACTTGCAAGCCACAACTACAGTGTCTCAGCGGGCCAGAGTGTGTTTCATCCAGGGAAGGTCCCCCATGCACTAAATGATGATGCATTAGCACAAGCTTTGATGGATGGTAGGTACCCAACTGAGGGATTGCAGAATTATGATGAATGGACAATTGATTTGGGAAAACTAAATATGGGAACAGCTTTTGCCCAAGGTGCTTTTGGAAAGTTATATAAAGGAACATATAATGGAGAAGATGTTGCTATAAAAATACTGGAGAGACCAGAAAATAACCCTGAGAGAGCACAAGTGATGGAGCAGCAGTTTGTGCAGGAAGTCATAATGCTTGCAACACTGAAGCACCCAAACATCGTCCGGTTTATTGGTGCATGCCGCAAGCCCATGGTTTGGTGTATTGTGACGGAGTATGCGAAGGGAGGGTCAGTTCGGCAGTTTCTGATGAGGAGGCAGAATAGGGCAGTGCCGTTGAAATTGGCAGT